>JALIGW010000052.1:730093-777593 GCA_023053685.1 Diadophis punctatus similis | reverse complement strand
AGTCAACCTTGAGCCGGTGAGATTTGAACCGCTGACCTGCAGATCAGTGAAAGCTAAAGTGGCCTGCAGTACCTGCCTCTAACTGCTGCGCCACCTCGGCTCTGGACAATGCATATCTCAGGTCCATGTAATCCCTGAGGGACAGTGCTAACTAGTGAAAATCCATCTTCTCCAGTTATGGCTGGCATTCAGATCCCTCCTGGGCTTTCAAAAAGAGAGTTATCTACATTTAACACATGTAAAGAGCTGAGACAAGAGAACTGATCCTCAATGCTGCTCCCCAATAGGAGAGGCAGAATTGCAACGAGACATGAAAATGTATATTTCTACATATTTCCATATATGGTGGACTTGTAAAAAGATTAAGGCTTTTTGGATAAAAATTTGGTGGATTATACAAAATATCTTAAAGAAAAAAATTAAATTCACACCACAGTTTTTTCTGTTGGGAATAACTACGGACTGCACTCCTATAGAGACTAAGTTGATTTTGACTTTTATAACGGCTGCCAGATTACTGGTGGCACAATATTGGAAGAAGGAAGATATACCTACAACTGAAGAATGGACATTGAAAGTGACACATCTGGCCGAAATGGCTAAGGTTTCATCTTATCTTAAGGATCATTCAAATGAAAGATATTTGTTGGAATGGAGTAGGTGGACGGAATATATTCAGAAAAAGTTTCAGATTAATATAATCTAGATAGTATATCACTGTTTGTTGTTTGAGGAAATAATAGATTATACTTTCAAGCTTATGGATAACAAAGAGTTAAGAAAGGAAAAGATATTTTTGAACTAACAGTTTGTTTTTGTATTATGTAGTTTTATATCTTTTGTCTTGAATCTATACCTTGTGTTTTTCTCTGGGAAGTCCGGGAGGGGGGTGGGGGGGAGGGTGAGTGTGGGAGAAAGGCTGGAGGGGGGATAGGGAGGGTAGAAAAGATAAAATTATGTGTACTTTGTACTTGTAAAACTTTTCAATAAAAAAAGAGAAAATTTATATTTCTGTGTATTATACTCTGTTACATATTTTTACATTTTATGGTACTTAATAAGAAAAGCTTCTTCAAGACTCTCTACATGGGGCTGCCGAAGAAGACAATCTGTAAATTACAAGTGATTCAGAAATGGATGAAAACTAATTTTCATTGTGAAAATGTTGTGAGAGCCCCAACACTTGAGACCTTCAAGGGGAGACTGGACTGCCATCTGTCTCAAATGGTGTAGGAACTCCTGCTTGAGCAAGGGGTTGGACTAGATGACCTATAAGGTCCCTTCCAACTCTAATAATAAATCTAAATCTAATCAAGGAGAGAACCAACTTAGAACTAAGGAGAACTTTTCTGACATTGAGAACAATTAATCAGTGGAATGACTTGCCTCCAGTAGTTGTGGGTGCTCCATCACTGGAGGCTTTCAAGAAGAGATTGGACAGCCCTTTGTCTGAAATTCTAAAGTTCTAAAGGAGCTGGCAGATGTCATCTTAGGACCACTGCACCACATCTTCCAAAAATCCTTGAACACAGGGGAACTACCTGAGGACTGGAAAATAGCTGATGCAGTTTCCATTTTCAAAAAAGGGAAAAGAACGGACACAGGAAACTACAGACCAATCACCCTAACATCAATACCCGGGAAAATACTGGAAAAGATAATAAAAAACAGATCTGCCAACACCTAGAAACGAGCAAAGTAATTCCTAGCAGCCATCACGGGTTTGTTGGATGACTGAGAATCTCCATAGATTTTCCACAGGTTAATTGTCCTCCCTGTTAGGAAGTTTCTCCTTAATTTCAGGTTTATTTTCTCCTTGATTAATTTCCATCTGTTGTTTCTTGCCTTTCCTTCTGGTGCTTTGGAAAATAAGTTTCACCGCCTCTTCTTTGTGGTGGCCCCTCAATTACTGGAATAGTGCTATCATGTCACCCCTAGTCTTCCTTTTCTCTGGACCCAATTCCTGCAACCGTCCTTCATATGTTTTTTTATCTCCAGGCCCTTAATCAGAGGCCTAGAGGTTTCCTTCCAGATTGCAATTGTCTTATAAATGTTCTGCTCTTTATATTTACGGATATCATACATTGGTCTTGTCCTGTATTTGTATTTCTGATTTGCAGCACTTTGGTGCCCCCTAGAGGAAATCTCTTCCAAATTATAAATCTGCCTTTCTCAAAGAGTAAATCAAAGTTTCTACCCTTAACCTGATGATCTGGAGAGAGAAAGAAATAAGAAAGAAAGAGAAAGAAAGAAAGAAAGAAAGAAAGAAAGAAAGAAAGAAAGAAAGAAAGAAAGAAAGAAAGAAAGAAAGAAAGAAAGAAAGAAAGAAAGAAAGAAAGAAAGAAAGACCAGGGGAAAAGTTATTTCTCTTTATTTTTCATTAAGGACATTATGATCCAAACTCTGTCTTATTTCTACCTGGATAGGGAGCTGCACAAATATAAGTCATTTCCATGCCATCAAGAGCATACTTGCTGTTACATTTTATTAAGGTTCAAATGAATAAGCTGACATAATTCATTGTAGCAAGTTGGATCTTTTGGGTATAATGGGGTTTGTCATCATCTGCTTCAGCTGAATTTAATAGAATAGAATAGAATAGAATAGAATAGAATAGAATAGAATAGAATAGAATAGAATAGAATAGAATAGAATAGAATAGAATAGAATAGAATAAACAGAGTTAGAAAAGACCTTGGAGGTCTTCTAGTCCAACCCTCAGCTCAAGAAGGAGACCCTATAGCACTTCAGACAAATGGTTGTCCAAGCTCTTCTTTAAAATTTCCAATTTTGAAGCACCCACAATTTTTGGAGCCAAGTTGTTCCACGGATTAATTGTTCTAACTGTGAACAAATTTCTTTTTAGTTCTAGGTTGGTTCTCTCTCTGATTAGTTTCCATCCATTACTTCTTGTCCTGCCCTCAGGTGCTTTGGAGAATAGGTTGACTCCCTCTTCTTTGCGGCAGCTCCTTAGATATTGGAAAACTGTTATCAAGTCACCTCTATTCCTTCTTTTCATTAAACATTTCAATGACTGAGTACATTTATTAAAAATGTTTTTCTGGGAGACATTACTCCAAGAATTCAAATGCTTTCGTTGTCTGAATGTTGATCTGCTGCATGGAACAAAAAAAAAAAAAAACACAGTCAGAATCAGTTTCCTGTTTTTGCCCAGAAGAGCAGGCAAAATCAGTCAGTGTGTATCTCTGGTACAATAATACACGCCAGTGTCAGAAGCTGACAGGGAGTTCAACTGAAGGGAAAACTCATTCTTGGGGTTGTCTGAAGCAATGGTGGTGCAGCTTTGAAGAGAAGATGAATACCATTTTCTCCCATCATAGGGGTAGATTCTGGCAATCCATTCTAAGCCTTTCCCTGGAGGCTGACGGACCCAGTGCCAATCATAGGCATAAGTAGTGATGGAGAAACCAGTAACTTTACAGAGCAAATTGAGATTTTGTCCTGGTCTTAAAGTTCCTGGCCCCGATGATACAAGTTGCACATCAGAAAGGGACCCTAGAGAAGTAAAAGGAAAATAATAATCAGGATTCATGAGCATCAGGGGGAAGAAATCACAGTTGCTTTCTCTGAAATTGTGTTCTTACATTTTGGCATGGCTATCAGAGAAAAGCAAAACAGCAAGAAATTCATAGTCTCTTTTTAAAGTCTTTTTCCTGCAGTCTGACATGTACAATTTGAAGGAAACCTAAAGATCTAAAATAAGGACCCTGCTTATAAAGAAGAACATTTCATGGTGATATTTGCATATTCCTAGTGAGGTATAAAAGCGCTCTTAGAAAGCAAGGTTGGCTTGTATTCTTTAGCAGATTCTGGAGAAAGCCTCCCTCCCTCCCTCCCTTCCTCAGATCATAATACAAAACCATTTCTCATCCTTGTAGAACAAGTCAGTTTTTCACAGTCTTACCTCAGCCATACAGATCTTTGGACAAACTTCTCAATACCCATTGCTTTATTTATTGCTTTATTTATTTATTGCTTTATTACTTTATTGCTTTTTTATTGCCTGCTTGCTTGCTTTGTTTGTTTGTTTGTTTGTTTAATATTATCCACTCCAGCTAAGTGACTCTGGGCTGTTTTCAACTGTATAATGTTATAAGGAATATCCTTTTGGGTTCAGTTCCAAGTGGGGAAAAAGACACTGGATTCATGAAGGTTGCTTGGAAGGAAGGTTTAATGGTGGACAGGAGCACATGGCATGAGCCCCTGTACAGAAAAGGTAGCTTACATGGTTCCAAGTGTGGGTGAAGAGAAAAAGAGAGAGAAGAGATGCTGAGTTCCTTGTTTTTATAGTTTCTGTTGGGTCCCACCTCTTAGTTTCCTCTTCCTGTATAGAAATGTATCCCATTGGCTCTCAGACCCCCCCCCCCCAGGGGCATGCTGGGGCAACTCTTGGCTTTTGTCTAATCCAGCTTTGGCTGAATGAAAGGGCCTTGGGCAAATCCTATTATGGTTTCATTATGCAGAAGACTTTCAGCCAGGTGAGAGGAATGTGCAAGCTGGGCCCAGTCCTTAATGGCCCATTTGCAAGGCGTGGGGGTTTTCCAAGAGGAGTCTTTTGTTTGTTTAAAAGCATGTTTCCAGATGTGTTCCACAGAATATTTTCTACCTTTTAATATCTCCTAGGATATCTCATTTCCTAGGAGAGGGGTGGGTGCTAACTTCCTACAATCCCTCTTTTTTTTTTCCAAAACATGTGAGTGCAACACATGTTTTGACACAAGCTTCAAATTGATCAGGTCAGGGAGATTTTATGGGTGCTTTCAATTTTCTCTGATGCAGAGGGGAAGACGTTGAAAGAGGCAGTTGAAAGAGGCAGCAGCAGGATTCCTTCAGTGGCTCCCAAAAGGAGAGCTTTCAACCATGATGGTAAATGGCCAGGGCAAAAGTTCTGGAAATAAATTTACAGTATCCAATTTTCCATGCCAATTATGTTCAGATGTTTGATAACACTTTCGATGAGCTCCCAGACAGGTTTCAAGCAAGCACAGGCCCCACAATATTCCCACAGCCATGGTTTACCTTGAAATCACAGGCTGCCCATTTCCAAGGGATGATTCTTGAATCTGCTCTAGCTCTTACTTTAGTGCATCTAGGATTTGTGAGTCCAAATTGAAGTTAGCCAGTGTGCAATCCAGGCTTTTCCTTTTTTTTTTTTTTAGAATGAGCCCTGGGACTCTTACTCCTGAGACCACCAGTGCAAAATACCCTGCTTTACTGGGCAGCAGTCAGGCCTTGGGTTTTCGAAGATCCTTTCTGCTAGCTCTTCAAGTGGGGAAATTGCCTGAGGGGACCTGTCCCCTTCCCCCATGGAATTAACAGGGAGATATGACTGCCTGGGCTTTAATGCCACAAAGCAGGAGTCAAAACAACAACAACAAAAAACCAGCAAGCTAAAGCAGCTTTGGGTGGAGGTAGGTGGAAAAAGGATAACCTCAGTCTAATTCTGAATGGCGTGTCTCTGTGTGTTTGTGTATGCAGCTACAAATTTACCTCCCACTAGACAGAAATCTAAAGTGTACAGAACTCACTGTGGCAACCACTCCCAATATAATTCTTACATGAGTACATTAAACTGATTACAATATAGATGAGACAAGAAAGAGAAACTTTACAATGAATTTCAGTGAATGAAGCAAGGAAAGAAAGAAAACAAAGAAAAAAACTTTACAATGAATTTCTGTGACTGAAGCAAAGAAAGAAAACTTTACAATGAATTTCTGTGACTGAAGCAAAGAAAGAAAACTTTACAATGAATTTCTGTGACTGAAGCAAAAAAAAAGAAAACTTTACAATGAAGTTCCCCCCTCCCCCCTAGTCTTTTCAGCTGTCTTCTGGGGATTGAAAATAGATGTTTGGTCTTTATTTGTCCATCTCAGGGTCCTTTCATTCATGTCTGCTGGGTGGCCTTAGGTTTTGGTGGTAAGGCTGGTCAGTCAGGCTTGGAAAGATCTGCTCCACTCTGGTTGCTGTGATGACTAGAGGACTAGATTCAAACCCAATTCTGGCTCAAATGGATGGAATGTCTTTACTGGAGGCAGTGTCTGAGCCCATTTGCTCTGCTTCCATAGGCTTCAGGATCATGTGTGCAGGGCTGAAAGACATAAGAACAGGGTCCCTTCCCCCTTTTGCTGGTAATTCTACCATGAGAGGCATTGTAAAAGGATTAGAGATTTGGGGGGGGTAGATAGCTTGCAGGCAGGGTTTGAGGAAAACAAACAACACATCAGTATCGCAGTTAAATCAATTATAACAAAATGGAGACATCACCAGGGGGAAAAAATGAACAGACATTTTCATCTTAGCAGAGAATTGGCATCCATTAAACATCACAGAAGAGCAATATTAAAACTGTTTGCATGTACATACAGTAAATGTAAGAATGAAATTTTCCTGTAAATTAACTTAAAACATTGTCTCTAAAATTTTGGGCTGTTCTTAAAAACACAGAGAGGAATAGGAAAATTGAACTCTGTTCCTTGTCCCAGACCAGGTTGGCCAGACCTAACTGGGTAAAGACATTTTCCTTTCTTTTCAGTGCTTTTAATTTTTTCTAACAATTTGAAATTCATATCTCTAGGAAACAGAGATATTTTACAGTTGCAATTACCTCGAGTGCGCACAAGACAAGACAAAGACGTACACATACACAAAAACATGGACAAAGAGGATGACAGGATACACACACAAGTCCTTCCTGCCATAAATTTCAGTTAAATTAGGGAAGGCACAAATCTTAACAAACAAACCACGTGGTTACATATAAGAGAAAGAAAAGAAGAGAGAGAGAGACAAACAAACACCTCAACATTTTTTCCTTTTCTGTTTTGTTAAGTACCTTTATTTAGCCAAATTGGCTGTTTTGTTTTGTTTTGTTTTTTCTGTGTCATCCCTCAGCAAAGTCCATTTCCTACTTTTGCACATTCCTGTATTCCTGGCGTCCCAGGTTCCAAGCCCTCACAAGGGTACCCGCCACCCTCGAACTAGAGCTTCCCATGATCCTTTAAATGTAAGGTTCACTTTGGCTTAGCTAGTGACGTGCTCACTGTTTTCAGAGGCTAAAAAACTCTGGGAAGGACTTCCGATTCCCTCATGGAAGTAAGGGCCCCTTCCTTGGGGAGTCGTCCGCAGTTTTCAGAGGCTAAAAAACTCTGGGAAGGACTTCCGCTACCCCACAGAAGTATGGGCCCCTTCCTTGGGGAGTCGTCCGCAGTTTTCAGAGTAGAAAAAAACTCTGGGAAGGACTTCCGCTACCCCACAGAAGTATGGGCCCCTTCCTTGGGGAATCTCCTTTAGGTTTATCAGATCCAAAAAGGGGATCTGCGAGGACGTAGTCGCCCCTGTACGACTAGTACTAAGACCTCCACTTTCTATTCACGAGCTTCACATTTTAGAACCAAAAAAATTATGGGGTTTGCTTTTGGGATGTGCACATAAAAACAACAACAACAACAAAATTTGCTTTCCCGCCCTTCAATCACACACACACACACACACACACACACACACACACACCCTTCCTCCTTCCCTAACAGAAGCTCCTGTGCTCTGTAAACGCTAAACAGAACTTACACAAATCAAAACAGAGAAAGAGAAGACATTGACACATAGGCTGGTAGATGAGAAAGAAACTCTATACTACCAAATGAGGATAAACAAAAATAATTCAATATTATGAAAAGCTGTATGAGCAAGAAGTTTCAGAAAATAAAATTAAAGAATATTTGAAAAAAAAATGGAATTGCCTAAAGTACCAGAAAAGAACAAAAACTATTAAATGAATGAATATCAATGATGGAATTATCAGAAGCAGATCAAGAGACAAAAGAACAACCAAACACCAGGACCAGGTGGGCCAGTGGCAGAATTTTACAAAGATTTTACATAATGAAGTATTGATTGATGTAAAGGTACCACATTCCTGAATGGGAGCAAATATTACTTTGATTCCAAAATAAGATTCAGATTTAATGCAGATAAAACTATAGGCCCATCTCTTCACTGAATGCTGACTATAAAATATATACTTCAATAATGGCAGCAAACTAAAAGGTTCCTAAATGAATTTATACATTCAGCTCTCTTAAGCTTTTTCTAAGAGACAGATTAAAAACAAAATGAGAATGATTTTAAATACATTAAAAAAAGGGCACAAGAAAAGGATGCTATTCATTTTGATACTGGAAGTGCTAAATATAAATATTATGGCAGACACAGAAATTAAAGGCATGGAAACTTTGAAAACTAATTTTGCACCAAGTGAGAAATAAAATATGTTAATAACCAACCAAGATGAAGTTGTAGAAGGATTTGAAACTGCATCATTAACATAATACCAATCAGAAAAAAAACAGAAATCCAAGAAACCAGCATGGCTGCACAAAGACCTCACTGACAAATTGAATGAATGAAGGACAGATACAAAAAATGGAAAGAGGGACACGTAACTAAGGCAGAATATCAGCAGATAGCAAGAATCTGTAAAGAAAAATCAGGAAACAAAAGCCTTGAATGAACAACGACTTGCAACAAAGGTGAAAGATAATATAAAAGATTCTTCCAATACATAAAAAACAAGAAAAAAAATCAAGGAAACAGTTGGACCACTAAGGAGAGAAGGCAACACAGAGGAAGCCATGAGTTGCTTAACTCATTCTTTGCATGTCTTCTTGCAAAAAGAAATGCAACCCAACTAACCAGAAATATAACTGGAAAGGAAAAATAAAACAGACTGTAAACTAAAGTTAAAATAAGCAAAAACAGTAAGAGAACACCAGGTCCCAGAGTCCTAAAGGAGCTGGTAAATGAAATCTCAGAACCACTGCACATCTTAAAAAAAAAACTTGGGACACGGGGACTACCTGAGAAACTGGGAAAAAGCTAATGTGGTTCCCATCTTCAAAAGAAAGAAAAAAACAACTAAACTCTGAGCCCTATCTAATGCAAAGAAAAGTAAAATCCTACACCTAGGTAAGGAAAACCAAAAATATAGATAACTATTATAAATTGGTGCAACAAATTAAAACAGATTTGGAGAAGTGGAAAAGTAACCACCATAAAATAAGTATCCTGCAATGGCTAGCAGACAAAACAGGGCTGGGGGGGGAGAAGGGGGGGAGAAGGAAATATCAAAGGATTTAGGAAGATACATTAACTTGGTTAAACAAAAAGCATGATTATTTTTTCCTAAAATGATTTGTACCCAGACAACACACTATTTAATTGAAATTGGAATTTACATATGCCATAAAGTAAAATTAAAAAGCAAAAGTTACCCCCACACACACATACACATATGCAAACACACATTTCCCAGTTTTCTGTGGTTTAAAGTAAAATTTAGAGGTAGGTACTCACCTTCTTTCCAAGCAACCCTTGAATTGAAACTCAAAACCCCTTTAAAACCTAATTTCCAATGGCCCAGGTCAAATAAATTTATTTAGGCCAGGATCATTGGAGAGGTTAGCTTGGAGTCCCTTCGTGGTCACCAATTGTTATAAGGAATATCCTTTTGGGTTCAGTTCCAAGTGGGGAAAAAGACACTGGATTCATGAAGGTTGCTTGGAAGGAAGGTTTAATGGTGGACAGGAGCACATGGCATGAGCCCCTGTACAGAAAAGGTAGCTTACATGGTTCCAAGTGTGGGTGAAGAGAAAAAGAGAGAGAAGAGATGCTGAGTTCCTTGTTTTTATAGTTTCTGTTGGGTCCCACCTCTTAGTTTCCTCTTCCTGTATAGAAATGTATCCCATTGGCTCTCAGACCCCCCCCCCCAGGGGCATGCTGGGGCAACTCTTGGCTTTTGTCTAATCCAGCTTTGGCTGAATGAAAGGGCCTTGGGCAAATCCTATTATGGTTTCATTATGCAGAAGACTTTCAGCCAGGTGAGAGGAATGTGCAAGCTGGGCCCAGTCCTTAATGGCCCATTTGCAAGGCGTGGGGGTTTTCCAAGAGGAGTCTTTTGTTTGTTTAAAAGCATGTTTCCAGATGTGTTCCACAGAATATTTTCTACCTTTTAATATCTCCTAGGATATCTCATTTCCTAGGAGAGGGGTGGGTGCTAACTTCCTACAATCCCTCTTTTTTTTTTCCAAAACATGTGAGTGCAACACATGTTTTGACACAAGCTTCAAATTGATCAGGTCAGGGAGATTTTATGGGTGCTTTCAATTTTCTCTGATGCAGAGGGGAAGACGTTGAAAGAGGCAGTTGAAAGAGGCAGCAGCAGGATTCCTTCAGTGGCTCCCAAAAGGAGAGCTTTCAACCATGATGGTAAATGGCCAGGGCAAAAGTTCTGGAAATAAATTTACAGTATCCAATTTTCCATGCCAATTATGTTCAGATGTTTGATAACACTTTCGATGAGCTCCCAGACAGGTTTCAAGCAAGCACAGGCCCCACAATATTCCCACAGCCATGGTTTACCTTGAAATCACAGGCTGCCCATTTCCAAGGGATGATTCTTGAATCTGCTCTAGCTCTTACTTTAGTGCATCTAGGATTTGTGAGTCCAAATTGAAGTTAGCCAGTGTGCAATCCAGGCTTTTCCTTTTTTTTTTTTTTAGAATGAGCCCTGGGACTCTTACTCCTGAGACCACCAGTGCAAAATACCCTGCTTTACTGGGCAGCAGTCAGGCCTTGGGTTTTCGAAGATCCTTTCTGCTAGCTCTTCAAGTGGGGAAATTGCCTGAGGGGACCTGTCCCCTTCCCCCATGGAATTAACAGGGAGATATGACTGCCTGGGCTTTAATGCCACAAAGCAGGAGTCAAAACAACAACAACAAAAAACCAGCAAGCTAAAGCAGCTTTGGGTGGAGGTAGGTGGAAAAAGGATAACCTCAGTCTAATTCTGAATGGCGTGTCTCTGTGTGTTTGTGTATGCAGCTACAAATTTACCTCCCACTAGACAGAAATCTAAAGTGTACAGAACTCACTGTGGCAACCACTCCCAATATAATTCTTACATGAGTACATTAAACTGATTACAATATAGATGAGACAAGAAAGAGAAACTTTACAATGAATTTCAGTGAATGAAGCAAGGAAAGAAAGAAAACAAAGAAAAAAACTTTACAATGAATTTCTGTGACTGAAGCAAAGAAAGAAAACTTTACAATGAATTTCTGTGACTGAAGCAAAGAAAGAAAACTTTACAATGAATTTCTGTGACTGAAGCAAAAAAAAAGAAAACTTTACAATGAAGTTCCCCCCTCCCCCCTAGTCTTTTCAGCTGTCTTCTGGGGATTGAAAATAGATGTTTGGTCTTTATTTGTCCATCTCAGGGTCCTTTCATTCATGTCTGCTGGGTGGCCTTAGGTTTTGGTGGTAAGGCTGGTCAGTCAGGCTTGGAAAGATCTGCTCCACTCTGGTTGCTGTGATGACTAGAGGACTAGATTCAAACCCAATTCTGGCTCAAATGGATGGAATGTCTTTACTGGAGGCAGTGTCTGAGCCCATTTGCTCTGCTTCCATAGGCTTCAGGATCATGTGTGCAGGGCTGAAAGACATAAGAACAGGGTCCCTTCCCCCTTTTGCTGGTAATTCTACCATGAGAGGCATTGTAAAAGGATTAGAGATTTGGGGGGGGTAGATAGCTTGCAGGCAGGGTTTGAGGAAAACAAACAACACATCAGTATCGCAGTTAAATCAATTATAACAAAATGGAGACATCACCAGGGGGAAAAAATGAACAGACATTTTCATCTTAGCAGAGAATTGGCATCCATTAAACATCACAGAAGAGCAATATTAAAACTGTTTGCATGTACATACAGTAAATGTAAGAATGAAATTTTCCTGTAAATTAACTTAAAACATTGTCTCTAAAATTTTGGGCTGTTCTTAAAAACACAGAGAGGAATAGGAAAATTGAACTCTGTTCCTTGTCCCAGACCAGGTTGGCCAGACCTAACTGGGTAAAGACATTTTCCTTTCTTTTCAGTGCTTTTAATTTTTTCTAACAATTTGAAATTCATATCTCTAGGAAACAGAGATATTTTACAGTTGCAATTACCTCGAGTGCGCACAAGACAAGACAAAGACGTACACATACACAAAAACATGGACAAAGAGGATGACAGGATACACACACAAGTCCTTCCTGCCATAAATTTCAGTTAAATTAGGGAAGGCACAAATCTTAACAAACAAACCACGTGGTTACATATAAGAGAAAGAAAAGAAGAGAGAGAGAGACAAACAAACACCTCAACATTTTTTCCTTTTCTGTTTTGTTAAGTACCTTTATTTAGCCAAATTGGCTGTTTTGTTTTGTTTTGTTTTTTCTGTGTCATCCCTCAGCAAAGTCCATTTCCTACTTTTGCACATTCCTGTATTCCTGGCGTCCCAGGTTCCAAGCCCTCACAAGGGTACCCGCCACCCTCGAACTAGAGCTTCCCATGATCCTTTAAATGTAAGGTTCACTTTGGCTTAGCTAGTGACGTGCTCACTGTTTTCAGAGGCTAAAAAACTCTGGGAAGGACTTCCGATTCCCTCATGGAAGTAAGGGCCCCTTCCTTGGGGAGTCGTCCGCAGTTTTCAGAGGCTAAAAAACTCTGGGAAGGACTTCCGCTACCCCACAGAAGTATGGGCCCCTTCCTTGGGGAGTCGTCCGCAGTTTTCAGAGTAGAAAAAAACTCTGGGAAGGACTTCCGCTACCCCACAGAAGTATGGGCCCCTTCCTTGGGGAATCTCCTTTAGGTTTATCAGATCCAAAAAGGGGATCTGCGAGGACGTAGTCGCCCCTGTACGACTAGTACTAAGACCTCCACT
The DNA here is from genome assembly GCA_023053685.1 of Diadophis punctatus similis. Lineage (NCBI taxonomy): Eukaryota > Metazoa > Chordata > Lepidosauria > Squamata > Dipsadidae > Diadophis > Diadophis punctatus. The sequence goes on along the minus strand of JALIGW010000052.1, from coordinate 764,807 downwards.
TTCTATTCACGAGCTTCACATTTTAGAACCAAAAAAATTATGGGGTTTGCTTTTGGGATGTGCACATAAAAACAACAACAACAACAAAATTTGCTTTCCCGCCCTTCAATCACACACACACACACACACACACACACACACACACACCCTTCCTCCTTCCCTAACAGAAGCTCCTGTGCTCTGTAAACGCTAAACAGAACTTACACAAATCAAAACAGAGAAAGAGAAGACATTGACACATAGGCTGGTAGATGAGAAAGAAACTCTATACTACCAAATGAGGATAAACAAAAATAATTCAATATTATGAAAAGCTGTATGAGCAAGAAGTTTCAGAAAATAAAATTAAAGAATATTTGAAAAAAAAATGGAATTGCCTAAAGTACCAGAAAAGAACAAAAACTATTAAATGAATGAATATCAATGATGGAATTATCAGAAGCAGATCAAGAGACAAAAGAACAACCAAACACCAGGACCAGGTGGGCCAGTGGCAGAATTTTACAAAGATTTTACATAATGAAGTATTGATTGATGTAAAGGTACCACATTCCTGAATGGGAGCAAATATTACTTTGATTCCAAAATAAGATTCAGATTTAATGCAGATAAAACTATAGGCCCATCTCTTCACTGAATGCTGACTATAAAATATATACTTCAATAATGGCAGCAAACTAAAAGGTTCCTAAATGAATTTATACATTCAGCTCTCTTAAGCTTTTTCTAAGAGACAGATTAAAAACAAAATGAGAATGATTTTAAATACATTAAAAAAAGGGCACAAGAAAAGGATGCTATTCATTTTGATACTGGAAGTGCTAAATATAAATATTATGGCAGACACAGAAATTAAAGGCATGGAAACTTTGAAAACTAATTTTGCACCAAGTGAGAAATAAAATATGTTAATAACCAACCAAGATGAAGTTGTAGAAGGATTTGAAACTGCATCATTAACATAATACCAATCAGAAAAAAAACAGAAATCCAAGAAACCAGCATGGCTGCACAAAGACCTCACTGACAAATTGAATGAATGAAGGACAGATACAAAAAATGGAAAGAGGGACACGTAACTAAGGCAGAATATCAGCAGATAGCAAGAATCTGTAAAGAAAAATCAGGAAACAAAAGCCTTGAATGAACAACGACTTGCAACAAAGGTGAAAGATAATATAAAAGATTCTTCCAATACATAAAAAACAAGAAAAAAAATCAAGGAAACAGTTGGACCACTAAGGAGAGAAGGCAACACAGAGGAAGCCATGAGTTGCTTAACTCATTCTTTGCATGTCTTCTTGCAAAAAGAAATGCAACCCAACTAACCAGAAATATAACTGGAAAGGAAAAATAAAACAGACTGTAAACTAAAGTTAAAATAAGCAAAAACAGTAAGAGAACACCAGGTCCCAGAGTCCTAAAGGAGCTGGTAAATGAAATCTCAGAACCACTGCACATCTTAAAAAAAAAACTTGGGACACGGGGACTACCTGAGAAACTGGGAAAAAGCTAATGTGGTTCCCATCTTCAAAAGAAAGAAAAAAACAACTAAACTCTGAGCCCTATCTAATGCAAAGAAAAGTAAAATCCTACACCTAGGTAAGGAAAACCAAAAATATAGATAACTATTATAAATTGGTGCAACAAATTAAAACAGATTTGGAGAAGTGGAAAAGTAACCACCATAAAATAAGTATCCTGCAATGGCTAGCAGACAAAACAGGGCTGGGGGGGGAGAAGGGGGGGAGAAGGAAATATCAAAGGATTTAGGAAGATACATTAACTTGGTTAAACAAAAAGCATGATTATTTTTTCCTAAAATGATTTGTACCCAGACAACACACTATTTAATTGAAATTGGAATTTACATATGCCATAAAGTAAAATTAAAAAGCAAAAGTTACCCCCACACACACATACACATATGCAAACACACATTTCCCAGTTTTCTGTGGTTTAAAGTAAAATTTAGAGGTAGGTACTCACCTTCTTTCCAAGCAACCCTTGAATTGAAACTCAAAACCCCTTTAAAACCTAATTTCCAATGGCCCAGGTCAAATAAATTTATTTAGGCCAGGATCATTGGAGAGGTTAGCTTGGAGTCCCTTCGTGGTCACCAATTGTTATAAGGAATATCCTTTTGGGTTCAGTTCCAAGTGGGGAAAAAGACACTGGATTCATGAAGGTTGCTTGGAAGGAAGGTTTAATGGTGGACAGGAGCACATGGCATGAGCCCCTGTACAGAAAAGGTAGCTTACATGGTTCCAGGTGTGGGTGAAGAGAAAAAGAGAGAGAAGAGATGCTGAGTTCCTTGTTTTTATAGTTTCTGTTGGGTCCCACCTCTTAGTTTCCTCTTCCTGTATAGAAATGTATCCCATTGGCTCTCAGACCCCCCCCCCAGGGGCATGCTGGGGCAACTCTTGGCTTTTGTCTAATCCAGCTTTGGCTGAATGAAAGGGCCTTGGGCAAATCCTATTATGGTTTCATTATGCAGAAGACTTACAGCCAGGTGAGAGGAATGTGCAAGCTGGGCCCAGTCCTTAATGGCCCATTTGCAAGGCGTGGGGGTTTTCCAAGAGGAGTCTTTTGTTTGTTTAAAAGCATGTTTCCAGATGTGTTCCACAGAATATTTTCTACCTTTTAATATCTCCTAGGATATCTCATTTCCTAGGAGAGGGGTGGGTGCTAACTTCCTACAATAATAAAACCTGTTTTCAACTGTATGAAAACCTGTTTTCAACTGTTTTCAACTGTATAATAAACAGCCTAAAAACTGTTTGAAAAACGAACTAAAATTTACCTGGAAAAGTAAACCAAGTTAAAATTTGAAGGGAAGGAAGTTAACAGGATAGGAGGGGTCAGGGGCGGGTTGCTCACTTACCTCGCTGCCGGAGCCATGCGCACGCATCGCCACGCTTTGGGGAAGGTTGGTGGCCAGAGGATACCCCTTGCAGAGGTGGGTTCCTGCCGGAGCTGCCTGTTACGCAGCTCCGGTAGGGAGCGGCAGATTACGCAACCACTCCAGAGCTCTGCACATGCACAAAAGCAAAATCACTGAAAATCACTGGAAAAAATGGCGACGCACCAGGTGGACCTGCAGAGAGGGCTCCGGAGCGGTTGCGCAATCTGCTGCTCCCTACCGGAGCTGCGCACTGGGCAGCTCCGGCAGGAACCCACCTCTGCAAGGGGTATCCTCTGGCCACCAACCTTCCCCAGAGCTGCAACACACCTTTAGGCCCCTATGCTAATTGGCAAAGTTAGGTCTTAACACATTTGGGAAAACTGGAAGAATGGGGGATTTCCTCAGCTCTTTGGATAATATATTCCATAAATTGGGGGGAGCCCTTGTTCTAGATCCCTATCCAAAACTCCCCATCCAATGGTTATGCAGCATGCCCTCCATGCTGCTCTTGGGTGCAAAAGGAATATATAACTGGGGCCAGATTCCTCAGGTATGCAGGTCCAATTTCATGAAGGGTTTTAAAGGTGATAACCAATGCATTGTATTGGACTTGGAAAAAATGTGAATGTTCCATTGGATGTAGAAGATAGATGATAGAGAAATAGGTAGATAGATATACAGACAGACAGACAGACAGACAGACAGACAGACAGACAGACAGACAGACAGACAGAGAGATAGATAGATAGATAGATAGATAGATAGATGATAGATGGATGGATGGATGGATTGAATGGGTGTGTAGGTGGGTGGGTGAGGGAAGGAGGGAGGGAGAGAGGAGATGGAGAGAAAGGGGGGGTAAATCCTATAGACAGGACAAGTGGCCCTATTTATAATGAAGTGCAACATTAAGTGCAGATATGGCGAATATTTTCAGTATGAACTCAAACTGCAGCGTAGGCCTAGCCTCTTAACCAGTAAACTACAGGAGTTGTGTCACTTAGGTTTTGTGAAATATTGGGGGGGAAATACTTGGCTTTGCAGGAGAGTTTTAAGAAGGAAGAGTATTGATTGTTTTATTAGCAGACAATTTCAAAAAGCCTCTGATATCGATCATTTTTCACAAGGAATGGCTTTTTGAAATTTCTCTTTTTCATTATTTTTTCATATCTGGTGACCATTATTATTTGAGCACCTCAGGTCAGAGTTAGGGTTTCTTGGTTAACCCTGTTAACCAAGAGATATTTTCATTTGCTCATCCATTGACCATAGAAATTAAGACATGGATATGACATTTTTACCTATTCCCAAGATCAAAGATTGCTTTTAGTTTAATTTCAGGGAAATTTGGGGCCGTTTCAATCCAAAGTATTTCTTTCACTGAATTTTTTCAATAATTCTAATTTTATAAAGGGGATTTAGCTAAAGCATGGGTCTCCGCAGTGAGAGGTGAGAAAGAAGAAAATAAGAAAATTGTATCATAAAATTCTAACCTAAACCTTAGAGCTGAAAATAATATTAAAGAAAAAATAGCCCAGCTCTGTATCTGGTGTGAGATCTACTCTAGTTCTTCTGATAGATGACTAAGTGGAAGAAAACTAACCATGCCATAAGACAGCCTGGTCCATGCTTGATCCCTTATAGACATCTCCTTCTTTGTTGTTGATTTTAATTCATTGGTTTGAACATCCCATGGGAAAAAAATGTCCACGCCTTCTTTTGGTGTGAGCCTTCAGATAGCGAAAGACTTCTATTACATATGTGGACACCCCAGAGAGCTTTCTTTTCCAACCATTCCTGATCCTTTTCATTTTGTTTAAGGACATTGGGATCCAAACTCTACCCCATTTATACCCATGTAGTGAACTGCAAAAAAAAAGCATCTCATTTCCATGCCATCAAGCCTGTGCTTACTGTTTTGCCTTCTAAATTTCATATCAATTAACTGGAGTGGATTCATCGGATGGATCGATTGGGTAGAATGAGGTTTTGTCATAGTCTCAAGATGAATTTAGGACACAACTATGAGTCCATTGTTTTGATGTTCTTCTTGCAGATATATTGCTCCAAAAATTGCAATGATTTCATTTCTCTGAATGTTGATCTGCTGCACGGAAGAAAAAACACACAGTCAGAATCAGTTTCCTGTTTTTGATCAGAAGAGCAGGCAAAATCAGTCAGTGTGTCTCTCTGGCACAATAATACACGGCAGTGTCAGAAGCTGACAGGGAGTTCAACTGAAGGGAAAACTCATTCTTGGAGTTTTCTGAAGCAATGGTGGTGCGGCTTTGAAGAGAAGATGAATACCATTTTCCTCCATTATAGGGGTAGATTCTTCCAATCCATTCTAAGCCTTTCCCTGGAGGCTGACGGACCCAGTGCCAAGCATAGTAACGAGTAGTGATGGAGAAACCAGTAACTTTACAGAGCAAATTGAGATTTTGCCCTGGTCTTACAGTTCCAGGCCCCGATGACACAAGTTGCACGTCAGAAAATGACCCTAGAGAAGTAAAAGACAAAAAATAATCAGGATTCACAAGCCAAGCATCTGAAAAAAAAAAATCACAGTTGCTTTTTCTAACATTGTGTTCTTACATTTGAGCATGGCTATCAGAGAAAAGCAAAACAGCAAGAAATTCATAGTCTCTTTTTTACGTCTTTTTCCTGCAGTCTGACATGTACGATTTGAAGGAAACCTAAAGATCTAAAATGAGGACGCTGCTTATAAAGAGAAACGTTTCATGGTGATATTTGCATATTCCTAGTGAGGTATAAAGATACTCCTAGAAAGCCAGATTCAGTGGAGAGTTTGTGTTCAATAAGAGGATGTAGATAAAGTCCACCTTTTTCCTTCCTTCCTTCCTTCCTTCCTTCCTTCCTTCCTTCCTTCCTTCCTTCCTTCCTTCCTTCCTTCCTTCCTTCCTTCCTTCTTTCCTTCCTTCCTCCCTCCCTCCCTCCCTCCCTCCCTCCCTCCCTCCCTTCTTCCCTCCCTCCCTTCTTTCCTTTCTTCGTTCCTTCCTAAATTCAAAACCCAGCCCTAATGCCTGTTAGAAAAATAGGATTTTCACTGCCTTATGTCAGCCTAATCCAGATCTTTGGGCAAATTTCCCAATATTCATTACAATGTCAATTAGGACAATTATCTACATTTAAGACATGTAAAGAGCTGAGACAAGAGAAATGATCCTCAATGCTGCTCCCCACTAGCAGAAGCAGAATTACAATGAGAGATGACATTTTATATTTCTATGTATCATTGTCTGTTACATATTTTTTACTTTTGATGGTACTTTATAAGAAAAATTAAGGAATAAGAAAGACTCTCTACATGGGGCTGCCCTAGAAGACCATCTGTAAATTACAAGTGACTCAGAGATGCTAGGCATAACAAGAAGCAATGGGTGGAAAGTAATGAAGGAGAGAAGCAACTTAGAACTAAGGAGAACTTTTCTGACAGTGAGAACAATTAATCAGTGGAATGACTTGCCTCCAGAAGTTTTGGGTGCTCCATCACTGGAGATTTTCGAGAAGAGATTGGACAACCATTTGTCTGAAATGGTACAGTTTTCTGCTTGAGCAGTCTGTTACTCTGTTAATTTCTCATTATCCTTTGTTTTAGCCATGGCTGTCATGGATTTTTAGAAAAGATCAGTCTGCCTCCATATTTTCCTCCTTCATCTTCCTCTAGATTTTCCCTTCCTTTTTTCCCCATTGTTCTTCCAAGGCACCTCAGCAATACTACAATTCCCCATCACCAAAGAGATATATTTATTTATACCTTTGAGCTTATATTTAGGAATGCTTATTCCAAAACCCAATTCTGGGGGATTCACAATCCCCAACAATCAAGAAAATTAAAAAACAACACAATACAATGTCAATAAATCACATGCCTTCCATAAGTTCATTGCATATACAGAATCCTATGTAGTAAGTCTCTCAGATGGAGCTTGTCTAAAAGAGACCTTTATTTTCCAAAGCCCAAGAAGGTGAAACAAAAACAATGGATGGAAACTAGCCAAGGCTAGAAGCAACCTAGAACAAGGGAGAAATTTCCTGCCCTTGATTACAATTAACCAGTGGAACAATTGGCCTCCAGAAGTTCTGGATGCTCCAATCCTGGAAGCTTTTAAGAAGAGATTGGACAACCATTTGTCTGAAATGGTATAGGATTTCCTGCCTGAGCAGAGTTTTGGACTAGTAGATCTCCGAGGTCATTTCCATCTCTGATGATGAATTCTCTCAGATGGAGCTCATCTAGAATAGAATAGAATAGAATAGAATAGAATAGAATTCTTTATTGGCCAAGTGTGATTGGACACACAAGGAATTTGTCTTTGGTGTGTATGCTCTCAGTGTACATAAAAGAAAAGATACATTTGTCAAGAATGGTTGTCATAGGGTTCAAGTAAGCAATCAGGAAACAATCAATATGAATATAAATCATAAGGATATAAGCAACAAGTTACAGTCATACAGTCATAAGTGGGAGGAGATGGGTGATAGGAACGATGAGAAAAACTAATAGTAGTAGTAATGCAGCCTAGTGAGTAGTTTGACAGTGGTGAGGGAATTATTTGTTTAGCAGAGTGATGGCGTTTGGGAAAAAACTGTTCTTGTGTCTAGTTGTCTTGGTGTGCAGTGCTCTATAGCGACGTTTTGAGGGTAGGAGTTGAAGCAATTTATGTCCAGGATGTGAGGGGTCAGTAAATATTTTCACGGCCCTCTTTTTGACTCGTGCAGTATACAGGTCCTCAATGGAAGGCAGGTTGGCAGTAATTGTTTTTTCTGCAGTTCTGATTATTCTCTGAAGTCTGTGTCTGTCTTGTTGGGTTGCGGAACCAAACCAGACAGTTATAGAGGTGCAGATGACAGACTCAATAATTCCTCTGTAGAACTGTATCAGCAGCTCCTTGGGAAGTTTGAGCTTCCTGAGTTGGCGCAGAAAGAACATTCTTTGTTGTGCTTTTTTGATGACTTTTTGATGTTAGATGACCATTTTAGGTCTTGAGATATGATGGAACCTAGAAATTTGAAGGTCTCTACTGTTGATACTGTGTTGTCTAGTATTGTAAGAGGTGGTAGGATGGGAGGGTTTCTCCTAAAGTCTACCACCATTTCTACAGTTTTGAGTGTGTTCAGTTCCAGATTGTTCCGGTCGCACCACAAGGCTAGTTATTCAACCTCCCATCTGTATGCGGTTTCATCGTTGTCTCGAATGAGGCCAATCACTGTTGTATCATCTGCAAACTTCAGTAGTTTAACAGATGAATCGTTTGAGATGCAATAATTGGTATATATAGAGAAGAGAAGTGGTGAGAGTACACAGCCTTGGGGGGGCCCTGTGCTAATTGTACAGGTATCTGATGTGATTTTGCCTAGCTTCACCTGCTGCTTCCTTTCTGTTAGGAAGCTTGTGATCCACTTACAAGTGTGTTCAGGTACCGCTAGCTGATTTAGTTTAGTTAGAAGAATGTCCGGTATGATGGTGTTGAATGCTGAACTAAAGTCTACAAAGAGGACCCTTGCATAGGTATTTGGAGATTCAAGATGTTGTAGGATGAAGTGCAAAGCCATATTAACAGCATCATCTGTCGATCTATTTGCTCGGTATGCAAATTGCAGGGGGTCTAACAGTGGATCCGTGATGGTTTTCAAGTGGGACATCACTAGCCTTTCAAAGGTTTTCATAACTACAGATGTTAGAGCAACTGGTCTGTAGTCATTCAGTTCCTTGATGGAGGGCTTCTTTGGCACTGGGATGATAGTGGAGTGTTTGAAGCAAGAAGGAACATGGCATATCTCCAGTGCCTTGTTGAAGATTTGGGTGAAGATGGGGGCCAATTGGTCAGCACAGACTTTTAAGCAAGAAGGAGTTATCTTGTCTGGACCTGGTGCTTTTCCTGGCTTCTGTCTGTGAAATAGATCTTGCACTTCCTTTTCTGTGATCACCAGGGGTTGTGAACCCAATGCGATGGGGTCAGTTGTAGGAGGTTTGGCTGTTGTTGGTGTGTCTGGGATGGAGGTTGTGGGGATAGGTGGCTGTAGTTTCCTTTCAAACCTGCAGTAGAACACATTCAGATCATCTGCCAGTTGCTGATTTCCTTCAGCTTGGGAAGGTGGTTTGCTGTAGCCAGTGATGTTTTTAAGAGTTTTCCACATGTTTGCTGGTTCATTTGTTGAGAACTGGTTCCTTAGCTTTTCAGAGTAGTTTCTTTTTGCTGCTCTGATTTCCCTTGTTAATACATTTCTGGCCTGATTGTACAGCATTCTATCACCTTTTCTGTAGGCTTCCTCTTTGGAACGACGTAACTGCTTAAGTTTAGCTGTGAACCAAGGTTTATTGTTTTTATCTAAGTCAAACCTTTATTGATAATCTTCTCTTTCCTTTGATATATGGTGGAAATGAAAAGTAATGGGAAATATTAGTTTGAGGAATAGCTCCTATTGCAATTACTCTCTAAATTACGTGGTTTTGTTGGCACATCTGTTCAGAAATTTTAACTAGTGATGGAAAACAGATAGAAGCTGCTATTTCTGATTTTTCACTCGTGACTAGTTTCCTCAGAAATCCCAAAATTTACTTCATGACTATGTAACCATAGCTCGACTATACTTCTTAACTGTACTACTAGTATCCTTGATTTATTCACAGCAGCTCAGCAATTGCCTGAGTTCTAAATTGAGATACAAAGAGTTCAAAGAAAAGATCTTACAAAGACCTCAGGAAGGATGGTTTCTACCACTGTTCTTAATTGCTGTAACAATTTTAGTCTCTTGACCACTAAAGGCAGAGGTGGGTTCCTGCTTGAGCCATCCGGTACGCAGCTCCGGTAGGGAGTGGCGGATTTCGCAACTGCTCCGGAGCCCTATCAGCCGGTCCACCTGGCACGTCGCCATTTCGTTTCGCTGATTTTTGCTGATTTTTGGGCAATTTTGCTTCTGCGCATGCGCGGAAGCAAAATTGCACCCAAATCTCGCAAGGAGACCCGCGCGCGAGAGAGATTTCGGCGCGATTTTGCTTCCGCGCATGCGCGGAAGCAAAATTATGCGAGGGGCGCGGGCACGTAGCGAGCGAGCACACCCCCAAAGCATGGAGATGCGCGCGCATGGCTCCGGCAGCGAGGTAAGTGAGCAACCCGCCCCTGACTAAAGTCCACCCGGCTCGTCGCCATTTTTTTTCACTGATTTTCGGTGATTTTCAGGTGATTTTGCTTCTGCACATGCGCAGAAGCAAAATCGCACCAAACTCTCACAAGGGGATGTGCGCGAGAGAGAGATTTCGGTGAGATTTTGTTTCTGCACATGCGCGGAAGCAAAATTGCACCGAAATCTCGCGAGGGGACGCATGCGAGAGAGAGATTTCAGTGAGATTTTGCTTCTGCGCATGCGCATAGCGAGCGAGCGCACCCCCAAAGCGTGGAGATGCGCGCACATGGCTCTGGCAGAGAGGTAAGTGAGCAACCCGCCCCTGACTAAAGCCCATCAAGTTGTTCGATTTGCCATTGTTTCCATAATTTCCCAGAGTTCTACTTAATAATCTTCTGCCTTCTTTAGTAAAACAATGGAAATGAAAAGTAATTGAAAATTTTAGTTTGGGGATTGCTGGAGAAAAGAGGTTTGGGGTGAGAGGAGTAAGGGAGAAATAGGGGATAAACAAAAATAATCTTGAATTGAACCAAAGAGGGATCAATTGATCAATTAGAATAGAACTGCAAGGGACCTTGGAGGTCTTCTAGTCCAACCCCTGCTCAAGCAGGAGACCTTATACCATTCCAGACAGGTTGCTGTCCAGTGTTTTCTTAAAAACCTTCAGTGATGAAGCACCTACAACTTCTTTTTGAAAAAAAATATTTTTATTATAGTTTTCTTCGTTTTACATCACAGTTTCAAACTTTGCAAAAGCAATATATCGGTATATATCCACATTTTTTTTACATTATATATTCTATTAGGTCTCCTAATATACAGTATCATAGTCATAGCTATTTTTTCCATATTTCTAATGCAAATAATTATCGTTCTATGTATTTTATATTACATTTTTATAACATCCTATCATAATATTATTTACAATAAATGTTCTGTCTATCATTATATTACCTCACGTCTTGACTACTGCAACGCACTCTACATGGGGCTACCCTTGAAGAACGTTCGGAGACTACAGCTAGTGCAGAATGCGGCGGCGCGTGTGGTGATGGGTGTCCCTAGATACACCCATGTGACACCCATCCTTCGAGAACTGCACTGGCTGCCCATAGGTCTCCGAGCGCAATTCAAGGTGTTGGTGATCACCTTTAAAGCCCTACATGGCTTAGGACCAGTTTACCTCTGAGACAGCCTTCTCCATCATACCTCCCTAAGACTGATTAGAGCCCACAGAGTTGGTCTGCTGGTGGTCCCGTCAGCCAAACAATGTCGGTTGGCGGGCCCACGAACGAGGGCCTTCTCTGTGTCAGCACCGGCTCTCTGGAATACACTACCCCCCGAGATCCACATTATTCCCACCCTGCCAGCCTTCAGAAAAGCACTAAAAACCTGGCTTTGTCGACAGGCCTGGGGCCAATGATTTTAATATAACATCGAGCATTCTCGGCCCCATGAATGAATTAACTGTATGGGGTTTTTAAATTGTTGTTTTTTAACGTTTTTAACGTTTTTAATAATTATTGTTTTTAATGTTTTTTTCTACATTTATTGTTTGTATGTAGATTTCTCATTGTTGTGAGCCTCCCAGAGTCTCTGTGGAACGGGCGGCATACAAGTGCGAATAATAAATAAATAAATAAATATTTATATTTACTTTTAATTTCTAGTCCGTTGATCAACTTACACTGTTACTTTTCTAATCTTTGCATCTGCTCTCCAACCAATTGTACCATACGTCCCAAATTATTTAGTATTCTGTTTCTCCTTTATCTTTAATTTCCATTGTCAACCTATCCATCTCAGCACAGTCTAATATTTTCTTTATTACCATTTCCTCAGAGGGTATATTTCCATTTTTCCAATTTTAAGCATATACAATTCTAGCCGCTGTTATTGCGTATAGCATTAAGTATTGGATTTCTTTATTGTATTTCCCTGTCAACGTGCCTAATAGAAATAGCTCTGGTTTCAAAATCTATTTGCTGCTTTATCATTTCCTCCAACCACTTTTTTACCCTTATCCAGTACTTTTTTGCTGATGGACAGGTCCACCACATATGATAATGTCTGTTTGCATTTCTGTTTGCATTTCCAACACTCAGGTGACCTGTTTGGGAACATTTTGGCTAGTCTTGCTGGCGGTGGGTGCCATCTATAGAACCTTTTATATAAATTTTCTCTATATGCTGCTGACATTGTCAATCTATCATTTCTTTACCATAGCTTTTCCCAATTTTCTAATTCTATGGTATGGCAAAAATTGTTTGCCCAGGTTATCATCTATTTATTTATATTTCTATGCCGCCAAACTCCCGAAGGACTCAGGAAACTCATAGTTTCCTTTACTGTTTCTTCTTCCATTTTAAACCTCAATAAGTAGTTATAAATTTTTTAATCAATTTTTCATCTGTCCCCTGTAATATCCTGTCCAATTCTTGTGGTTCACTATAAAACCCATAGTTTTCTGCGTCTTTCTTATAACTTGTCTGAATTTGCATATAAGACCACCGGTCCAAATCAATTCCCTGGTTTTTTAATTCCTGTTTCACTTTTAATTTCCCTTGTTCATTTAATATATCTTTATATCTTGAAATTTTATCCAGATCCAACACATTCGGGTATATAAATGCTTCCATTGTTGATAACCAGACCGGTATTTTACTATAATGGTTCTGTTTGATTTTTTGCCATATTAATAACAAAGCATTTCTAACTTGGTGTCTTTGGAAATAGTTATGTGTTTTAGTTTTCCCATCCCATATAAATGTGTGTCATCCCAGTTGTATATCGTGTCCTTCTATTGCTTTTGTTCTTTAAATTTATCCACTCCTTTATCCATGTGAGAGCTGAGGCTTGGTAGTACAGTTCCCAATCCGGTAGCCCGAATCCTCCTTTATTTCTACTGTATTATCCTGTAGCATTTTTAGTTTGATTCATGGTTTTTTCCCTAGCCAGATAAATTTTGTTATTAGTTCATTTAAATCTTCAAATAATTTCTTTCCTAATTTTATCGGGATTACTTGGAATAGGAATAAAATTTTCCGTAAAATATTCATTTTAATTGTGTCTATTCTTCCAATTAATGAGAGTTGCAATTTTTTCCATTTGTCTAAATCTATCTTTGTTTCCTGTACTATTTTGTTATAGTTGTTTTCTTTTATCGATGTACATCTTGCTGTTAACCAAATTCCCAAATAGCTACAACTTCTGAAGGCAAGCTGTTCCACTGGTTATCCCAAAGGTGCTTTATCAAGAGGCAAGTGGATTTTCTGGAGGGTTTTTTGAAGATGTTTCGTTTCTCAGATGAAAAGAAAAACCAGAAAGTCCAGTTGCCTCTTGAAAAAGCACTTTTGGGACAAGCATGACCTGGATGACTGAGAATCTCCATAGACGTTCCAAAGGTTAATTGTCCTCTCTGTTAGGAAGTTTCTCCTTAATTCCAGGTTGCTTTTCTCCTTGATTAATTTCCATCCTATGGTTTCTTGCCTTGCTTTCTGGTGCTTTGGAAAATAAGTTTCACCCCCTCTTCTTTGTGGTAGCCCCTCAAATACTAGAATATTGCTATCATGTCACCCCTAGTCTTCCTTCTCTCTAGACCCAATCCCTGCAACCGTCCTTCATATGTTTTTTGTCTCCAGGCCCTTAATCAGAGGCCTCCAGATTGCAATTGTCTTATAAATGTTCTGCTCTTTATATTTACGGATATCATACATTGGTCTTGTCCTGTATTGTATTTCTGATTTGCAGCACTTTGGTGCCCCCTAGAGGAAATCTTTTCCAAATTATAAATTTGCCTTTCTCAAAGAGTAAATCAAAGTTTCTACCCTTAACCTGATGATCTGGAGAGAGACATTTTAAATAGAGATTAGGCTGCATTGCCTCTTTCCTCCTTTATCCACTCTATTTGTTAGATACCTAGTGCCTTTTATTTTGATTTTCAGTACTGATCTCTGGTGTTCAGCAACAGGAGTAAAGTGAAATCAGATACCCGAAATAAGGGAGGAGAGAGAGAAGGAAGGAAGGAAGGAAGGAAGGAAGGAAGGAAGAAGAAAGGAAGAAGAAGAAAGGAAAGAAAGAGGAAGAAAGGAAAGAAAGAGGAAGAAAGAAAGAAAGAAGAAAGAAAGAAGGAAAGAAGGAAAGGAAGAAAGGAAGAAAGGAAGAAAGGAAGAAAGGAAGAAAGGAAGAAAGAAAGATAAAAAGAAAGAAAGATAGAAAGAATGAATGAAAGAACGAAAGAAAGAAGGAAAGAAAGAAAGAAAGAAAGAAAGAAAGAAAGAAAGAAAGAGGTAGGGAGAGAGAGCTAGATAGAAGGAAGGAAGGAAGCAAGGAAGCAAGGAAGGAAGGAAGGAAAGAAAGAAAAAAGAAAGGAAAGAAAGAAAGAAAAAAGAAAGGAAAGAAAGAAAGAAAGAAATAAAGAAAGGAAAGAAAGAAAGAAAGAAAGAAAGAAAGAAAGAAAGAAAGAAAGAAAGAAAGAAAGAAAGAAAGAAAGAAAGACCAGGGGAAATGTTATTTCTCTTTATTTTTCATTAAGGACATTATGATCCAAACTCTGTCTTATTTCTACCTGGATAGGGAGCTGCACAAATATGCCGTATTTTTCGGAGTATATGACGCACCGGAGTATAAGACGCAGCTTAGTTTTTGGGGAGGAAAATGGGGGAAAACAATCTGCCTACCAGGTATTCATCTGGCTAGCATCCTTAGTCTGGTCAGCTTCAGCACATTATTTTATCCCCTGATTAGGAGTTAAAAAAACCTTCTTCTGAGAGAGTAACAATGAAAGAGCATGCAAGCCAGTAAGCGCTGGGAAGATCATTAGCACCTGGTTAGGGCTAAAAAAGAACTTATTCGGAGCAGCTTCAGCACATTATTTTATCTCCTGGTTAGGACTTAAAAAAACCTTCTTCTGAGAGAATAACAATGAAAGAGCCTGCAAGCCAGTAAGAGCTGGGAAGATCATTAGCACCTGGTTAGGGCTAAAAAAAAACTTATTTGGAGCAGCTGCAGCACATTATTTTATCTCCTGGTTAGGACTTAAAAAAACCTTATTCTGAGAGAATAACAATGAAAGAGCCTGCAAGCCAGTAAGAGCTGGGAAGATCGTTAGCACCTGGTTAGGGCTGGAAAAAACCTTCTTTGGAGCAAGTAGAGCAATGAAAAAAAACCCTGCAAAGACTTAGGGCTGGAAAAACATTCTTTGGAGGGAGTAACAATGAAAAAGCCTGCAAGATAAGAGCTGGGAAGATCTGTTAGCACCTAGTTAGGGCTGGAAAAAAGCTACATTCGAAGTATAAGACGCACCCAAATTTTCAGCCACTTTTAGGGAGGAAAAAGGTGCGTCTTATACTCCGAAAAATACGGTATGTCATTTCCATGCCATCAAGAGCATCCTTATTGTTACATTTTATTAAGGTTCAAATGAATAAGCTGACATAATTTATTGTAGCAAGTTGGATCTTTTGGGTATAATGGGGTTTGTCATCATCTGCTTCAGCTGAATTTAATAGAATAGAATAGAATAACAGAGTTAGAAAAGACCTTGGATGTCTTCTAGTCCAACCCTCAGCTCAAGCAGTAGACCCTATAGTGATGGCAAACCTTTTTTGGTTCGTGTGCCAAAAAGGGGGGAGCATGGGGGGGTGTCACACACGCACGTGCCCACACACATAATTCTATGCGGTCCCCCCCGTATGCGCACGTGCCCACCGGTCCAGGAACATGATGGCATGCCCATTTTTCGTTCCCCCCAGGATTCACAGTGTTTCTAGGAGCCTGGGGAGGACGAAAACGGCCTTCACCCCCCACCTTGCTGGCCCTCCGGAGGCCAGAAATGGCCCATTTAAAGTGGGGAAATGGGCCATTTCTGGCCTCCGGAGGGCTTCCGGGGGGGGGAGGCCATTTTCACCCTCCCCAGGCTCCTAGAAAGGCTCTGGAATTGGGGAGAGCAAAAAACGGCCCTTCCCCACCCCCTCCGGAGGCTGGAAACAGCCTGTTTCCTGACTCCCAGTGGGCCCAGAAGGCCCGAAAATCAGCTGGCAGGCATGCGCATGCACGCTAGACCTGAGCTCGTGTGCCCACCGATATGGCTCCACGTGCCACTTGTGGCATGCGTGCCATAGGTTCATCATCACGGCCCTATAGCATTTCAGACAAATGGATGTCCAATCTCTTCTTTAAAACTTCCAGTGTTGAAGCACCCACGATTTTTGGAGCCAAGTTGTTCCACGGATTAATTGTTCTAACTGTCAACAAATTTCTCTTTAATTCTAGGTTGGTTCTCTCTTTGATTAGTTTCCACCCATTGCTTCTTGTCCTGCCTTCAGGTGCTTTGGAGAATAGGTTGACCCCCTCTTCTTTGCGGCAGCTCCTTAGATATTGGAAAATTGTTATCAAGTCACCTCCATTCCTTCTTTTTATTAAACATTTCAAGGACTGAGTACATTTATTAAAAATGTTTTTCTTGCAGACATTACTCCAAAAATTCAAATGCTTTCATTGTCTGAATGTTGATCTGCTGCATGGAACAAAAAAAAAAAAAAAACACAGTCAGAATCAGTTTCCTGTTTTTGCCCAGAAGAGCAGGCAAAATCAGTCAGTGTGCCTCTCTGGCACAATAATACACAGCAGTGTCAGAAGCTGACAGGGAGTTCAACTGAAGGGAATATTCATTCTTGGAGTTGTCTGAAGCAACGGTGGTGCGGCTTTGAAGAGAAGATGAATACCATTTATCCCCACTATAGGGGAAGATTCCGGCAATCCATTCTAAGCCTTTCCCTGGAGGCTGACGGACCCAGTTCCAAGCATAGCTGTTACTAGTGATGGAGACACCAGTAACTTTACAGAGCAAATTGAGATTTTGTCCTGGTCTTACAGTTCCTGGCCCCGATGATACAAGTTGAACCTCAGAAAGGGACCCTAGAGAAGTAAAAGACAAAAAATAATCAGGATTCACGAAGATCTGGGAAAACAAGTTGCTTTCTCTAAAATTGTGTTCTTACATTTTGGCATGGCTATCAGAGAAAAGCAAAACAGCAAGAAATTCATAGTCTCTTTTTAAAGTCTTTTTCCTGCAGTCTGACATGTACGATTGGAAGGAAACGTAAAGATCTAAAATGAGGACCCTGCTTATAAAGAGGGATTTCATGGTGATATTTGCATATTCCTAGTGAGATATAAAGATGCTCCTAGAAACCCAGATTCAGTGGAGACTTTGTATTCAATAAGAAGATGTAGATTAAGTCCATCTTTTCGTTCCCTCCCTCCTTCCCTCCCTCCCTCCCTCCCTTCCTCCTTCCTTCCTTCCTTCCTTCATCACAATATAATACAAAACCATTTCTCATCCTTGTAGAACAAGTCAGTTTTTCACAGTCTAACCTCAGCCACGCAGATCTTTGGGCAAACTTCTCAATACCCATTGCTTTATTTATTGCTTTATTTATTTATTGCTTTATTTATTTATTGCCTTATTTATTTATTGCTTTATTTATTTATTGCTTTATTGCTTTATTTATTTATTTATTGCTGGATTACTGGATTGCTGGATTGCTTTGTTTGTTTGTGTATTTGTTTGTGTGTTTGTGTATTTGTTTGTGTGTTTGTGTGTTTGTGTGTTATCTATCTATTTATCTATTTATCTATTTATCTATTTATCTATTTATCTATCTATATCTATATCTATATCTATATCTATATCTATATCTATATCTATATCTATACCTATACCTATACCTATACCTCTATCTATCTATCTATCTATCTATCTATCTATCTATCTATCTATCTATCTATCTATCTATCTATCTATCTATCTATCTATCTATCTATCTATCTATCTATCTATCTATCTATCTATCTATCTATCTATCTATATATATATATATATATATATATCCACCCCACCTGAGTGACTCTGGGCTGTTTTCAACTGCATAATAAAACCATATTATAAACATAGTTTAAAAACTTGATGAAAAACAAGCTAAAATTTACCTGGAAAAGTAAATCAAGTTAAAATTTGAAGGCAAGGAAGTTAACAGGATAGGAGGGGTATCCTCTGGCCACCAACCTTCCCCAGAGCTGCAACACACTTTTAGGCCCCTATGCCATTTGTGGGTTCCTACCGGTGCAGTCCAGTGCACGGTTCCGGTAGGGACCCGCCGATTCCACAATGTCTGCGCAATGGCTCCGGTGCTTTCTTTGCCGGTCTGTGCGTGCCACCATTTTGTTTTTGAAATTTTTCATGGTTTTTGGCTTTCTGCACATGTGCAGAAGTAAAATTGTCCTTCTGTGCATGCGCAGAGAGCCAAAATCGTGAGAGAGGACTCAGGCACATGCACGTGTAATGCTCGTGCGCATGCACAACATCGCGATGCGCACAGGTAGGAACCCGCCCCTGCCCTATGCTAATTGGCAAAGTTAGGTCTTAACACGTTTGGGAAAACTGGAAGAATGGGGGGATTTCCTCAGCTCTCTGGATAAGATATTCCATAAATTGGGGGGGGGAGTCCTCATCCTAGATCCTGTCAAAACTCCCTATCCAATGGTTATGCCGCATGCCTTCCATGCTTCTCTTGGGTGCAAAAGGAAGATATAACTGGGACCGGATTCCTCAGGTTTGCAGGTCCAATTCCATGAAGGGTTTTAAAGGTGATAACCAATGCATTGTATTGAACTTGGAAAAAATGTGAATGTTCCATTGGATGTAGAAGATAGATGATAGAGAAATAGGATAGATAGATAGATAGATAGATAGATAGATAGATAGATAGATAGATAGATAGATAGATAGATAGATAGATAGATAGATAGATAGATAGATGATATAGGTAGATGATAGACCATTAGTGAAAGAGAACTAACCATGTCATTGGAGGGCCTGGTCAATGTTTGATACATTGTACGGGCATCTCCTTTTTTGCAATTTTAACCCATGGGTCATGCTACGAAAGATAGGGAGGGCATTGCTATTATATCTGTGGACACCCCAGATAGCTTTCTTTTCCTACCATTTCTGATTCCTTTCATTTTGTTTAAGGACATTGGGTTCCAAACTCTACCCCATTTCTACCCCTGTAGTGAACTGAGAAAAAAGCATATCAATTAACTGGAGTAGATTCAGTCGAATGGATCGATTGGGTAGAATGAGGTTTTGTCGTAGTCTCAAGATGAATTTCCATTCCATCTAGAGCAGTGGTTCCCAACATGGGGCCCATGCCCCACAGGGGGGCAATTTGATTTTTAATGGGGGCAATTGGAACCTTGTTTAAACCAAGTTAATGGCCTTTTAGGCTTCCTCTGCATGAATAGGAGTTCACTTTTTGAATAGTAAGAATTACATGTCACGGGAGGGGGGGCATCAGGATTTTAGAGATGCTTAGGTGGGGCATGGCCAAAAAAAGGTTGGGAACCACTGATCTAGATCGTACTTACTGTTACATTTTATTAAGGTTCAAAAGAATAAGCTGACATAATTCATTGTAGCAGGTTGGATCTTCTGGATATAATTGAGTTGTCATCATCTGCTTCAGCTGAATTCAATAGAATAACAGAATAACAGAGTTAGAAAGGACCCCGGAGGTCTTCTAGTCCAACCCTCGGCTCAAGCAGTAGACCCTATAGCAGTGATGGCGGACCTTTTTTGGTTCATGTGCCAAAAAGGGGGGAGCATGGCGGGGGTCAAATGCACACATGCCCACACCCATAATTCCATGCAGTCCCCCCTGCATGTGCACATGCCCACCCGGTCCTGGAATGTGATGGTTCACCCATGGGTCAAGCTATGAAAGAAAGGGGGGGGGAAACTGCTATTATATCTGGGGACACCCCAGAGAGCTTTCTTTTCTACCATTTCTGATTCTTTACATTTTGTTTAAGGACATTGGGATCCAAACTCTACCCCATTTATACCCGTGTAGTGAACTGCAAAAAAAGCATCTCATTTCCATGCCATCAAGACTGTGCTTAATGTTTTGTCTTCTAAATGTCATATCAATTAATTGGAGTGGATTCAGTCAGATGGATCGATTGGGGAGAAAGAGCTTTTGTCATAGTCTCAAGACGAATTTAGGACACAACAATGAATCCATCCATATGAGCTGAAGTGGTGCAGTGGTTAAATGCAGCCATTGCAGGCTGACTGCTAGTTCAACAGTTCAGCTGTTCAAATCTCACTAGGCTCAAGGTTGACTCAGCCTTCCATCCTTCCGAGGTCGGTAAAATGAGGACCCAGATTGTTGGGGGCAATATGCTGAACTCTGTAAACCGCTTAGAGAGGGCTGTAAAGCACTATGAAGCGGTATATAAGAAAAGTGCTATTGCTATTGCTATTGATGTTCTTCTTGGAGATATATTGCTCCAAAAATTACAACGATTTCATTTGTCTGAATGTTGATCTGCTGCATGGAAAAAAAAACACAGTCAGAATCAGTTTCCTGTTTTTGCCCAGAAGAGCAGGCAAAATCAGTCAGTGTGTAAATCTGGCACAATAATACACGGCAGTGTCAGAAGCTGACAGGGAGTTCAACTGAAGGGAATATTCATTCTTGGAGTTGTCTGAAGCAACGGTGGTGCGGCTTTGAAAGGAAGATGAATACCATTTATCCCCACTATAGGGGAAGATTCTGGCAATCCATTCTAAGCCTTTCCCTGGAGGCTGACGGACCCAGTTCCAAGCATAGTAACGAGTAGTTATGGAGAAACCAGTAACTTTACAGAGCAAATTGAGATTTTGTCCTGGTCTTACAATTCCTGGCCCCGATGACACAAGTTGCACATCAGAAAGGGACCCTAGAGAAGTAAAAGACAAAAATAATCAGGATATACAAGGCAAGCATCTGAAAAACAAATCACAGTTGCTTTCTCTAAAATTGTGTTCTTACATTTCAGCATGGCTATCAGAGAAAAGAAAAACACCAAGAAATTCATAGTCTCTTTTTAAAGATTTTTCCCTCCAGTGTGACATGTACGATTTGAAGGAAACGTAAAGATCTAAAATGAGGACCCTGCTTATAAAGAGAAACATTTCATGGTGATATTTGCATATTCCTAGTGTGGTATAAAGGGGCTCCTAGAAACCCAGGTTCAGTGGAGGCTTTGTATTCAATAAGAGGATGTAGATAAAGTCCATATTTTTCCTCCCTCCCTCCCTCCCTCCCTCCCTCCCTTCCTTCTTTCCTTCCTTCCTTCCTTCCTTCCTAAATTCACAACCCAGCCCTAATGCCAGTTAGAAAAATAGGATTTTCACCACCTTATGTCAGCCTAATCAAGATCTTTGGGCAAATTTCCCAATATTCATTACAATGTAAATTAGGACAAGTTTCCTTTTGAGACCATAATCATAAATTGTCAGAGAAAAAAGTCTTATTTCCCATATTGGAATTCTTCTTTGAATCCTGCTGTTTCATTGGCACTTAGCTGTTCAGAAAACATACGTAGTATAGTGTTTGTTTATTTATTATTTATTTGGCTGGTTTTCTATGCCGCCCTACTCCCTCAGGACTCAGGGCAGCGTACAATGTTTTATAAAAACTCCAAAGAAATCATTAAAAAACAGCTTAAAAACAGTTAAAAATATATAAATACACACCATACATACATGGGGGAGACATCAGATATAGAATCATCTCAAACTCACCCCGCCTGCAGGAAGAGCCATGTCTTAATGGCTTTTCTGAAGGCCAGCAAGGTGGGGATGATTCGGATCTCTGAGGGAAGTTGGTTCCAGAGAACAGGGGCCCCTACAGAGAAGGCCCTCCCCCTAGGCCCCGCCAGTTGGCATTGTTTGGCTGACGGGACCTGGAGGAGGAATGCGGCAGAGGAATGCGGCAGAATGCGAGTGTTAAATTTTATTTACCTAATGTAGGCAAACAGTTGGGAAGTTGTTGTTCCTGAGATTTTGCTCTCTCAACCCATGACGTTTCCTCTAACATCTCAGAATTATGGCAAGTCTAGGTAACCATGGCTTGAGCATAGAGTGACATTCTTGAGCTATTCACAACAGCACAGCAATTTCCTCTGCTCTAATATAGACAAAGTGAGGAACAAAGATTTCAATGACACGATCTTACAAAAGTAATTAATTGCATTCAAGATTGGCTTCTACGCTGGACAATGCATATCTCAGGTCCAATGTAATCCCTGAGGGACAGTGCTAACTAGTGAAAATCCATCTTCTCCAGTTATGGTCACCCTTCTGGCTGGCATTCAGATCCCTCCTGGGCTTTCAAAAAGAGAGTTATCTACATTTAACACATGTAAAGAGCTGAGACAAGAGAACTGATCCTCAATGCTGCTCCCCAATAGGAGAGGCAGAATTGCAACGAGACATGAAAATTTATATTTCTGTGTATTATACTCTGTTACATATTTTTACATTTTATGGTACTTAATAAGAAAAGCTTCTTCAAGACTCTCTATATCGGGCTGCCCTATAAGACAATCTGTAAATTGCAAGGGATTCAGAGATGGATGAAAACTAATCAAGGAGAGAAACAATTTTAGAACTAAGGAGAACTTTTCTGACATTGAGAACAATTAATCACTGAAATGACTTGCCTCCAGTAGTTGTGGGTGCTCCATCACTGGAGGTTTTCAAGAAGAGATTGGACAACCCTTTGTCTGAAATTCTAAAGTTCTAAAGGAGCTGGCAGATGTCATCTTAGAACCACTGAACCACATCTTCCAAAAATCCTGGAACATAGGGGAACTACCTGTGGACTGGAAAAGAGCTGATGTGGTTTCCATTTTCAAAAAAGGGAAAAGAACGGACACAGGAAACTACAGACCAATCACCCTAACATCAATACCCGGGAAAATACTGGAAAAGATAATAAAAAATAGATCTGTCAACACCTAGAAACAAGCAAAGTAATTACTAGCAGCCAGTACGGGTTTGTTGGATGACTGAGAATCTCCATAGACGTTCCACATGTTAATTGTCCTCCCTGTTAGGAAGTTTCTCCTTAATTCCAGGTTTATTTTCTCCTTGATTAATTTCCATCTGTTGTTTCTTGCCTTGCCTTCTGGTGCTTTGGAAAATAAGTTTCACCGCCTCTTCTTTGTGGTAGCCCCTCAAATACTGGAATAGTGCTATCATGTCACCCCTAGTCTTCCTTTTCTCTAGACCCAATTCCTGCAACCGGCCTTCATATATCTTTTGTCTCCAGGTCCTTAATCAGAGGCCTGGAGGTTTCCCTCCAGATTGCAATTGTCTTAGAAATGTTCTGCTCTTTATATTTACGGATATCATACATTGGTCTTGTCCTGTATTGTATTTCTGATTTGCAGCACTTTGGTGCCCCCTAGAGGAAATCTCTTCCAAATTATAAATCTGCCTTTCTCAAAGAGTAAATCAAACCTTCTACCCTTAACCTGATGATCTGAAGAGAGAAATTTGAAATTGAGATTAGGCTGCATTGTCTCTTTCCTCCTTTATCCACTCTATTTGTTCGATACATAGCGCCTTTTATTTTGATTTTCAGTACTGATCTCTGGTGTTCAGCAACAGGAGTAAAGTGAAATCTGATACCCGAAATAAGGGAGGAGAGAGAGAAGAAAAAAATAAAGGAAGGAAGGAAGGAAGGAAGGAAAGAAAGGAAGGAAGGAAGGAAGGAAGAAAGGAAAGAAAGAAAGAAAGAAAGAAAGAAAGAAAGAAAGAAAGAAAGAAAGAAAGAAAGAAAGAAAGAAAGAAAGATGGAAAGAAAGAAAGAAAGAGAGAGAGAAAGGAAGAAAGAAAGAAAGAAAGGAAGGAAGGAAAGTATAGAATAGATTAGCGTAGCATAGCGTAGAGTAGAGTAGAATAGAATAGAATAGAATAGAATAGAATAGAATAGAATAGAATAGAATAGAATAGAATAGAATAGAATAGAATAGAATAGAATTTTATTGGCCAAGTATGATTGGACACACAAGGAATTTGTCTTGGTGCATATGCTCTCAGTGTACATAAAAGAAAAGATATGTTCATCAAACATCATAAGGTACAACACTTAATGAGAGTTTGGGTACAAATAAACAATCAAATCATATTAGGAAACTGTCAATATAAATCGTAAGGATACAAGCAACAAAGTTACAGTCATACAGTCATTTGTGGGAGGAGATGGGTGATGGGAATGATGAGAAGATTAATAGTAGTGCAGCCTTAGTAAATAGTTTGACAGTGTTGACGGAATTATTTGTTTAGCAGAGTGATGGCGTTTGGGGGGGGGACTGTCCTTGTGTCTAGTTGTTTTGGTGTGCAGTGCTCTATAGCATCGTTTTGAGGGTAGGAGTTGAAACAGTTTATGTCCAGGATGCGAGAGGTCTGTAAATATTTTCACAGCCCCCTTTTTGACTCGTGCAGTACACAGGTCCTCAATAGAAGGCAGGTTGGTAGTTTTTTCTGCAGTTCTAATTATCCTCTGAAGACTGTGTCTGTCTTGTGGAAGGAAGGAAGGAAGGAAGGAAGGAAGGAAGGAAGGAAGGAAAGAAAGAAAGAAAGAAAGAAAGAAAGAAAGAAAGAAAGAAAGAAAGAAAGAAAGAAAGAAAGAAAGAAAGACCAGGGGAAAAGTTATTTCTCTTTATTTTTCATTAAGGACATTATGATCCAAACTCTGTCTTATTTCTACCTGGATAGGGAGCTGCACAAATATATGTCATTTCCATGCCATCAAGAGCGTACTTACTGTTACATTTTATTAAGGTTCAAATGAATAAGCTGACATAATTCATTGTAGCAAGTTGGATCTTTGGGGTATAATGGGGTTTGTCATCATCTGCTTCAGCTGAATTTAATAGAATGGAATATAATAGAATAGAATAGAATAGAATAGAATAGAATAGAATAGAATAGAATAGAATAGAATAGAATAGAAGAGTTGGAAGGGATCTTGGAGGTCTTCTAGTCCAACCCTCGGCTCAAGCAGGAGACCCTATAGCATTTCAGACAAATGGTTGTCCAATCTCTTCTTTAAAACTTCCAGTTTTGAAGCACCCACAATTTTTAGAGCCAAGTTGTTCCACTGATTAATTCTTCTAACTGTCAAGAAATTTCTCCTTAGTTCTAGGTTGCTTCTCTCTTTGATTAGTTTCCACCCATTGCTTCTTGTCCTACCTTCAGGTGCTTTGGAGAATAGGTTGACCCCCTCTTCTTTGCGGCAGCTCCTTAGATATTGGAAAACTGTTATCAAGTCACCACTATTCCTTCTTTTCATTAAACATTTCAATGACTGAGTACATTTATTAAAAATGTTTTTCTGGGAGATATTACTCCAAGAATTCAAATGCTTTCGTTGTCTGAATGTTGATCTGCTGCAACAAAAAACAACAAAAAAACACAGAAACAGTTTCCTGTTTTTGATCAGAAGAGCAGGCAAAATCAGTCAGTGTGTATCTCTGGCACAATAATACACGCCAGTATCAGAAGATGACATGGAGTTCAACTGAAGGGAATATTCATTCTTGGAGTTGTCTGAAGCAATGGTGGTGCGGCTTTGAAGAGAAGATGAGTACCATTTTCTCCCATCATAGGGGTAGATTCTGGCTATCCATTCTAAGCCTTTCCCTGGAGGCTGACGGACCCAGTTCCAAGCATAGCTTCCATCAGTGATGGAGACACCAGTAACTTTACAGAGCAAATTGAGATTTTGTCCTGGTCTTACAGTTCCTGGCCCCGATGACACAAGTTGCACATCAGAAAGCAACCCTAGAGAAGTAAAAGACAAAAAATAATCAGGATTGACGAGCATCTGGGAAAACAAATCACAGTTGCTTTCTCAAAAATTGTGTTCTTACATTTGAGCATGGCTATCAGAGAAAAGCAAAACAGCAAGAAATTCATAGTCTCTTTTTAAAGTCTTTTTCCTGCAGTCTGACATGTACGAAGGAAACGTAAAGATCTAAAATGAGGACCTTGCTTATAAAGAGAAACGTTTCATGATGATATTTGCATATTCCTAGTGAGGTATAAAGACGCTCTTAGAAACCCAGATTCAGTGGAGACTTTGTATTCAATAAGAAGATGTAGATTAAGTCCATCTTTTCGTTCCCTCCCTCCTTCCCTCCCTCCCTCCCTCCCTTCCTCCTTCCTTCCTTCCTTCCTTCATCACAATATAATACAAAACCATTTCTTATCCTTGTACAACAAGTCAGTTTTTCACAGTCTTACCTCAGCCAGGCAGATCTTTGGGCAAACTTCTCAATACCCATTGCTTTATTTATTGCTTTATTTATTTATTGCTTTATTTATTTATTGCTTTATTTATTTATTGCCTTATTTATTTATTGCTTTATTTATTTATTGCTTTATTGCTTTATTTATTGCTGGATTGCTGGATTGCTGGATTGCTTTGTTTGTTTGTTTGTTTGTTTTTCTGTGTATTTGTGTATTTGTTTGTGTGTTTGTGTGTTATTTATTTATTTATTTATTTATTTATTTATTTATTTATTTATTTATTTATTTATTTATTTATTTATTTATTTATTTATTTATTTATTTATTTATATCCACCCCACCTGAGTGACTCTGGGCTGTTTTCAACTGTATAATAAAACCATATTATAAACATAGTTTAAAAACTTGATGAAAAACAAGTGAAAATTTACCTGGAAAAGTAAATCAAGTTAAAATTTGAAGGCAAGGAAGTTAACATGATAGGAGGGGTATCCTCTGGCCACCAACCATCCCCAGAGCTGCAACACACTTTTTGGCCCCTATGCCATTTGTGTGTTCCTACCGGTGCAGTCCACTGCACGGTTCCGGTAGGGGCCCGCTGATTGCACAATTTCGGTGCAATGGCTCCGGTGCTCTCTTTGCCAGTCTGTGTGTACCACCACCTTTTTTTTGAAATTTTTCACGGTTTTGGCTCTCTGCGCATAGCGCGGAAGTAAAATTGTCCTTCTGTGCATATGCAGAGAGCAAAAAATCGGGAGAGAGGACTCAGACACGTGCACATGTAACGCGCGTGCACATGCACAACATCGTAATGCGCACAGGTAGGAGAAGGTAAGAGTAACCCGCCCCTTCCCTATGCTAATTGGCAAAGTTAGGTCTTAACACATTTGGGAAAACTGGAAGAATGGGGGATTTCCTCAGCTCTTTGGATAATATATTCCATAAATTGGGGGGAGCCCTTGTTCTAGATCCCTATCCAAAACTCCCCATCCAATG
The DNA here is from genome assembly GCA_023053685.1 of Diadophis punctatus similis. Lineage (NCBI taxonomy): Eukaryota > Metazoa > Chordata > Lepidosauria > Squamata > Dipsadidae > Diadophis > Diadophis punctatus. The sequence goes on along the minus strand of JALIGW010000052.1, from coordinate 737,604 downwards.
GTTATGCAGCATGCCCTCCATGCTGCTCTTGGGTGCAAAAGGAAGATATAACTGGGACCATATTCCTCAGGTATGCAGGTCCAATTCCATGAAGGGTTTTTAAGTTGATAACCAATGCATTGTATTGGACTTGGAAAAAATGTGAATGTTCCATTGGATGTAGAAGATAGATGAGAGAAAAATAGGATAGATAGATAGATAGATAGATAGATAGATAGATAGATAGATAGATAGATAGATAGATAGATAGATAGATAGATAGATAGATGAGAGAGAGAGAGAGAGAGAGAGAGAGAGAGAGAGAGAGAGAGAGAGAGAGAGAGAGAGAGAGAGAGAGAGAGAGAGAGAGAGAGAGAGAGAGAGAGAGAGAGGTGATATAAATAGATGACAGACCATTAGTGAAAGAGACTAACGACACCATTGGATGTCCTGGTCCATGCTTGGAACATTGTACGGACATCTCCTTCATTGAAATTTTAACCCATGGGTCAAGCTATGAAATAAAGGGGAGGAAACTGCTATTATATCTGGGGACACCCCAGATAGCTTTCTTTTCCTACCATTTCTGATTATTTCTTTAAGGACATTGGGATCCAAACTCTAACCCATTTCTTCCCATGTAGTGATCTGCAAAAAAGCATTTCATTTCCATGCCATCAAGACTGTGCTTACTGTTTTGCTTTATAAATTTCATATCAATTAAGTGGAGTGGATTCAGTCGGATGGGTTGATTGGTTTTGTCATAGTCTCAAGATGAATTTAGGACACAACTATGAGTCCATTGTTTTGATGTTCTTCTTGGAGATATATTGCTCCAAAAATTAAAACGATTTCATTTGTCTGAATGTTGATCTGCTGCACGGAACAAAGAACACACAGTCAGAATCAGTTTCCTGTTTTTGCCCAGAAGAGCAGGCAAAATCAGTCAGTGTGTCTCTCTGCACAATAATACACGGCAGTGTCAGAAGATGACACGGAGTTCAACTGAAGGGAATATTCATTCTTGGAGTTGTCTGAAGCAATGGTGGTGCGGCTTTGAAGAGAAGATGAATACTTTTTGCTCCCATCATAGGGGTAGATTCTTCCAATCCATTCTAAGCCTTTCCCTGGAGGCTGACGACCCAGTGCCAAGCATAGCTACTACTAGTGATGGAGTAACCAGTAACTTTACAGAGCAAATTGAGATTTTGCCCTGGTCTTACAGTTCCTGGCCCCGATGATACAAGTTGAACCTCAGAAAGGGACCCTAGAGAAGTAACAGTCAAGAAGTTATCAGGATTCAACTGAATTTGAAAAGAAAGAAAAATCACAAAGGTATTTTTCCTCAAATTATGTACTCACATTCTGTCATGGCTAGAAGAGCAAAGAAAAACAAGAAGAATTTCATAGTATCTTTTCAAATGAGTTTTATCTGGTTTGACATGTATGGTTGGAAGGAAATGTAAAGATCTAAAATGGGACCCTGATTATAAAGAGGAAAGTTTCATGATGATATTTGCATAAGCCCAGTGAGGTATAAAGACGCTCCTAGAAAGCCGGATTCAGTGGAGAATTTGTATTCATTAAGAGAGACGTCTTTCTGTGCTGAAGAAGCTTCCTGGATGAGAAGCGAAATGACTTCAAAGAAAAACAAGAAAGTCCAACTGTCTCTTGAAAAAGCATCTTTGGGATTCCTTCCTTCCTTCCTTCCTTCCTTCCTTCCTTCTTCCTTCCTTCCTTCCTTCCTTCCTTCCTTCCTTCCTTCCTTCCTTCCTTCCTTCCTTCCTTCCTAAGATCACAATGCAAAACCATTTCTCATCCTAGTAGCACAGGCCAGATTTTCAATCTTACATCAGCCCCATCCACATCTTTGGGCAAATTTCTTAATACACATTGATTGATTGATTGATTGATTGATTGATTGATTGATTGATTGATTGATTGATTGATTTTCTATACTATCTTTCCCTAAGTGATTCTGGGCTGTTTTCAACTACATAATAAAAACATATAAATACATGAATTAAAATATAGCTTAAAATAGATTAAAAAGTAGTTAAACTTTACATGGAAAAATAAATCAAGTTAAAATTTGAAGACCAGGAAATTAACCGGATATGAAGAGTATTTTCTGGGCACCATCCGTCCCAAGAGCAGCAACATACCTTTAGTCCCTCATGCTAATTGGCAAAGTCAGCTCTTAACACACTTTCAGAAAATGCAAAGAATGGGATCTTGCCTCAAATTCTTGAAGCAAGATATTCCATAAAATGTGGAGAAAGGCCCTCCAGTCAAAACTCCCTGTCCAATGGGATAAGCAGCATAACCTCCCTGCTTGACTGGATGGAATGGGTCTGTGTAATTGGGACAAAATGGCTCCTCAAATATCCAGGTTCCATGCCATGGAAAGGCTTTAAAGGTGATAAACAATCTATTGTATTGGACTCAGAGAAATATATATATTCTACAAGGGAAGAGAACCTTGTGGCCTAGAGGTTAAACTTCTGCCTTACAAGCAGACTGCCCGGGTTCAATTCCCACTACAGGTATGGCTATCTGACGAGAGCAAAATAGCTCGAAATATATCTATAATAGTCTCCTTTTATTTTCATTTATCAGCAAAAAATGTTACACATATAGACAATATAGTTTGTTGACTATAGAAAACTGCCTGGATGGCCCCAGGAGGGGCTGAAAGGCAAAAGGAAGCTGTGATGTTTCCTTCCATACACCAGGATGACTCGACAGAATAAACATATATAACCCTTCCTGGTGAACAGCTGATAGGGAAGAAAACCTTGTGGCCTAGAGGTTAAACTTCTGCCTTCCAAGCAGACTGCACAGGTTCAATTCCCACTACGGGTATGGCTATCTGACGAGAGCAAAATAGCTTGAAATATATCTATAATAGTCTCCCTTTATTTTCATTTATCAGCAAAAAATGTTACACACACAATATATATATATATCATTTATATATATTTCATTTATCAGCAAAAAATCCTACACATATAGATTAGTGTGTCGGCTATGTAAAAAACTGCCTGGACGGTCCCAGTGAGGGGCTGAAAGGCAAAAATGGAAGCTGTGATGCTTTCTCTCCCATATTTGGGTCCACCAGGATAACACAACAGAAAAACATATATAACCCTTTCCTGGTGAAAGAGCTGATTGGGAACAGAGCCTATGGCCTAATGGTTAAGTTGCTGCCCTGCAAGGCAGCCGGCCCGGGTTCAAATCCCAGTAAGGGGTATGGCTATCTGACGAGAGCAAAATAAGCTCGAAATAGATCTATAATAGTCTCCCTTTATTTTCATTTATCAGCAAAAAATCCTACACATATAGATTAGTGTGTCGGCTATGTAAAAAACTGCCTGGACGGTCCCAGTGAGGGGCTGAAAGGCAAAAATGGAAGCTGTGATGCTTTCTCTCCCATATTTGGGTACACCAGGATAACACGACAGAAAAACATATATAACCCTTTCCTGGTGAAAGAGCTGATTGGGAACAGAGCCTATGGCCTAATGGTTAAGTTGCTGCCCTGCAAGGCAGCCGGCCCGGGTTCAAATCCCAGTAAGGGGTATGGCTATCTGACGAGAGCAAAATAAGCTCGAAATAGATCTATAATAGTCTCCCTTTATTTTCATTTATCAGCAAAAAATCCTACACATATAGATTAGTGTGTCGGCTATGTAAAAAACTGCCTGGATGGTCCCAGTGAGGGGCTGAAAGGCAAAAATGGAAGCTGTGATGCTTTCTCTCCCATATTTGGGTACACCAGGATAACACGACAGAAAAACATATATAACCCTTTCCTGGTGAAAGAGCTGATTGGGAACAGAGCCTATGGCCTAATGGTTAAGTTGCTGACCTGCAAGGCAGCCGGCCCAGGTTCAAATCCCAGTAAGGGGTATGGCAATCTGACGAGAGCAAAATAAGCTCGAAATAGATCTATAATAGTCTCCCTTTATTTTCATTTATCAGCAAAAAATCCTACACATATAGATTAGTGTGTCGGCTATGTAAAAAACTGCCTGGATGGTCCCAGTGAGGGGCTGAAAGGCAAAAATGGAAGCTGTGATGCTTTTTCTCCCATATTTGGGTACACCAGGATAACACGACAGAAAAACATATATAACCCTTTCCTGGTGAAAGAGCTGATTGGGAACAGAGCCTATGGCCTAATGGTTAAGCCGGCCGGCCCGGGTTCAAATCCCAGTAAGGGGTATGGCTATCTGACGAGAGCAAAATAAGCTCGAAATAGATCTATAATAGTCTCCCTTTATTTTCATTTATCAGCAAAAAATCCTACATCTCTCTCTCTCTCTCTCTCTCTCTCTCTCTCTCTCTCTCTCTCTCTCTCTCCTCTCCTCTCTCTCTCTCTCTCTCTCTCTCTCTCTCTCTCTCTCTCTCCCCCTCCCTCCCTCCCACTCTCTCTCTTATATATATATATATATATATATATATATATATATATAGAGAGAGAGAGAGAGAGAGAGAGAGAGAGAGAGAGAGAGAGAGAGAGAGAGAGAGAGAGAGAGAGAGAGAGAGAGAGAGAGAGAGAGAGAGAGAGAGAGAGAGAGAGAGAGAGAGAGTTCTGCCCCAGCTATGGACCACAAAGAACGCAGCACACAAAGTCTGTACAAATTAGTTTACTAATTAAGGACTACTAATGAGCTTTCTTAGTAGTCATCACACACAAATACAGTTTAAAGCAGTCTTTTCTGAACACCGGCTGTTAATTCAACTTCATTAACAGCCAGCACGAGTACACAAAATTATAACGCAATGCTGAGTAAACTGTCTTGAAGATTACGGTGGTTGGCAAAATGCCCAGAAGCAATTTGCAAGAAAAAGGCCAAGAGAGAGAACAACAGCTGATCAGTGTCAAGACACGAAGGAATATGAACGAACGTTGTTTCCTGCAAATTGCTGCCTTCGTCATCCTCCCTTAACTAGGCTAGGGGAGTGGCCAATTAGCCCCAAGCCTTACTACCGAGGAGACCTCCTCCTGAGGAACCATTCCTGCCTTTTGGCAGCTCTGCATGCCCGTGCATTGAGAATAGGCTCCTCCTCTTCTTCCTCATCACTGATGGGAACTTCTGGAGGTTGTGAAAGACCCTGGCTGAATCTCCACCTCTGGCACCGAGGGCCTCTCCAGCCTCCTCACTGTCCAACTTGGGTGCTAGCTGCACAGGCCGTTGGTGCATGACCACCAGTTGGAATCAGCTACAAGGGCTGCTGGGGGCCACAACAGATAGATAGATAGATAGATAGATAGATAGATAGATAGATAGATAGATAGATAGATAGATAGATAGATAGATAGATAGATAGATAGATATAAATAGATGATAGACCATTAGTGAAAGAGAACTAACGACACCAGTGGATGTCCTGGTCCATGCTTGGTACATTGTACAGACATCTCCTTCATTGAAATTTTAACCCATGGGTCATGCTATGAAATAAAGGGGAGGAAACTGCTATTATATCTGGGGACACCCCAGATAGCTTTCTTTTCCAACCATTTCTGATTATTTTCATTTTCTTTAAGGACATTGAGATCCAAACTCTAACCCATTTCTACCCATATAGTGAGCTGCAAAAAAGCATCTCAATTGCATGCCAGCAACACTGTGCTTACTGTTTTGCTTTATAAAATTCATATCAATTAACTGGAGTGGATTCAGTCGGATAGATGGATTGGGTAGAATGAGGTTTTGTCATAGTCTCAAGATGAATTTAGGACTCAACAATGAATTTATGTACACTGAGAGCATATGCACCAAAGACAAATTCCTTGTGTGTCCAATCACACTTGGCCAATAAAGAATTCTATTCTATTCTATTCTATCCATTGTTTTGATGTTTTTCTTGGAGATATATTGCTCCAAAAATTCAAACGATTTCATTTTTCTGAATGTTGATCTGCTGCATGGAACCAAAAAACACAGTCAGAATCAGTTTCCTGTTTTTGCCCAGAAGAGCAGGCAAAATCAGTCAGTGTGTATCTCCAGCACAATAATACACGGCAGTGTCTGAAGCTGACAGTGAGTTCAACTGAAGGGAATATTCATTCTTGGAGTTGTCTGAAGCAATGGTGGTGTGGCTTTGAAGAGAAGATGAATGCCATTTATCCCCATTAAAGGGGAAGATTCCGGCAATCCATTCTAAGCCTTTCCTGGAGGCTGACGGACCCAGTGCCAAACATATCTTATATCAGTGATGGAGACACCAGTAACTTTACACAGCAAATTGAGATTTTGTCCTGGTCCTACAGTTCCTGGCCCCGATGACACAAGTTGCACATCAGAAAGCGACCCTAGAGAAGTAAAAGACAAAAAATAATCAGGGTTCACGAGCATCTGGGCAAAAAAAATCATAGTTGCTTTCTCTAAAATTTATTTAAATGGATTTCCCCCTGGGAGTTGGGCGGCATATAAATCCATTTAAATAAATAAAATAAATAAATAAAATTGTGTTCTTACATTTGGGCATGGCTATCAGAGAAGGGACGTTGTTACTTACCTGATACGTCCTTTCTCATAGGGTGGAGCCAGCCTCCAAGAATGGGTTAAACCAGCCCTCTAGCCAATCAGGACCGAGTTTTCAAAAGTATAAATAGAACCCTCTTGCCTTGGCACCCCCTCTTTTTACGAGGGAAGAAGGTCAAACTCAAACGTGCTTACCCATTAAACCAAAGTTTTTAATAAGGAAGAACAAACAGAGGAAAAATGACACAAGATTTCATGAACATATTTACAGAATGAAAGATGGTTGATTACAGACAGTCCAGCCAATCCCATGAACAGGGAGGGACTTGGAGGCTGGCTCCACCCTATGAGAAAGGACGTATCAGGTAAGTAACAATGTCCCTTCTCCATAGTGGGTGGAGCCAGCCTCCAAGAATGGGACATACCAAAGTATCTTGTCCCTAGGGGGGGCCATCTGAAGCAGGCTGAGACTGACCTATTCCTTCCACACCTTGGTGTAACACCCTCCAGCCAAAGTCTGCCTCCTCCGAGGCATAGGCATCTAGTTTATAGTGCCGGATGAAAGGTGTCGGGGAGGCCCATGTGGCCGCCCACAGCAAACCTCCATAATGGAGGCCCGCGGGCGTTCCAAGCCACAGTGGTGACTGCGCTGCGCGTGGAGTGCGCTGTAAGTCTGGGGGGCCGGGGCAAAGACATTTGTTGGTAAGCCAAGGAGATGGTCGTAGCAAAGCCAACGGCCCACCGTTGGAAGATGATGCTTTGGAGCCCATGGAAGAAGGGCGAAAGGACACAAAGAGCGCCTCAATTCATCGGAAGCTAGAGGTGCGTTGCAAATAGATGTCCAGGGCACGGCCTGACGTCCAGCAGGTGCCACACATGCTCAATGTCATTGAGTGGAGTTTGGTAGAAACTGGGGAGAATGATCTCCTGCGCCTTGTGAAAGTACGTGTTTACCTTCGGGACGAAGGTGGGGTCCAGGCGCAGGACCACCCTGTCGGAGTGAAAGACGCACAGGTCTCCCCTCACAGACAGAGA
>JALIGW010000052.1:525000-729993 GCA_023053685.1 Diadophis punctatus similis | reverse complement strand
GAAGGAAGAAAGAAAGAAAGAAAGAAAGAAAGAAAGAAAGAAAGAAAGAAAGAAAGAAAGAAAGAAAGAAAGGGAAAATGAGGATAATTATATTCACTTTAGACTTAGACTTAGAACCTAGACTTAGAATAACTTTATTGTCCCTTTGAATGTACACTAATCGGCATACCTTAAAATGAAATTCCGTTGCATACAGCTCTCAAAGGGTCACCACCTCCAATATACACTACATAAACATGACAAAATAAATAAATACAAAAAGATGCATATACCCACATATATTATATGTCACAGAGAAACAACACAGTCTAGTTCAGATGTATATATGTACATGGGGAGAAAAACAAATCTTGCGAGTTTACCAGATGGATGGAGTAGAGCAGTGATGGCGAACCTATGGCATGCATGCTGGAAGTGGCACGCAGAGCCATCTCTCTGGGCATGTCAGCCATTGCCTGTTCCTCTTCTGGGTTTTGGCGCACTGGTCTTCGCATCTGCGGGAGTGCCGGAAACTGGAAGAGCAGCTCCCTGGCATGCATGCGCGCACTGGGAAGCTGAGCTTCTGGTTTCCAGCATGCACATGCATGCCGGCCAGCTCATCTTTGCACGCATATGCACGCCAGAAACCGGAAGATCAGATGACCGGTGCACATGTGATAACCGCCGCACACTGCTGGCTCAAATTTAGCTGGTTGTCCACTACGACTCCAAGATCCCTCTCACAATTACTGCTATTAAGCCTAGTTTCACCCAGTCTATATGTGTACTTTTGGTTTTTCTTGCCTAAATGTAAGACTTTACTTTTCTCTACTTTGAATTTCATTTTGTTAGATAGGACCCAGTGTTCAAATTTGTCAAGGTCCATCTGGATCTTGAGCCTATCTTCTGGGGTGTTAGCTATTCCTGCCAGTTTAGTATCACCTGCAAATTTGGTAAGTTCCCCTTCTATTCCCTCATCTAAGTCGTTTATGAAGATATTGAAGAGTACTGGGCCTAAGACAGAACCTTGTGGTACCCCACTGCTTACTTGCCTCCATGTAGATGTAGACCCATTAAGGACTACTCATTGAGTACGATTTGTCAGCCAGTTGTGAATCCATCTGGTGGTGATGCTATCTATCCCACTTTTTTCTAGCTTACCAAGAAATAGGTTGTGGTCTACTTTGTCGAATGCCTTGCTGAAGTCTAATTATATTAAGTCCACAGTATTTCGCTGGTCTACTAATTTAGTCACTATGTTGAAGAATGAAATAAGATTGGTTTGGCATGATCTGTTTTTAACAAACCCATGCTGACTGCTAGTTATTACTTTACTCATTTCTAGATGTTGGCAGATCTTTTTTTAAAAAAAATTATTTTCCAGGATCTTCCCGGGTATTGATGTTAGGCTGATTGATCTGTAGTTTCCTGGGTTTGCTATTGATTCATTTAACACTGTCAGCCTGAAAATATGGATGACCTCCTTCAAATGACTTCTTGGCTTGTTTTTCATGCCTCAATATATAAAAAGGTTTCCTCTACTCTATTAAACCACTCTTTTCATTTTACTTTTTAAACAGCAGCTGTGTTCCATTGTAAGAAATGAATATGAATTTATTATTTTGTTTTATAATTTTACTTTATTTCATTCATCAAATTTCTATACTGCCCATCTCACCTAAATGATTCTAGGAGGTTAATTAAGCCATTTGCTAACCTCAATTATACTACATGTCTAGGTATTTGCCTATTTGAAAAAGAGTTGAGCCATCAGCCACTTATTCTCTCACCAAAAACAAAATAATTATCTCTGAGAGCAATCACTATATTTTCCTAGCTACATCAAAACACCAAAGGATGTAGAGAAGGGTGTTTCAATAAAACAACCATCAAGATATACTCTTGATGCTAAAGTAGTTCTTGAACCCCCAGGGAGTTTGACACAAGAGGTTCTGTTAGATTCATTGCTTCAAGTACTCTCCCTCTTTTTCTTCTTCTGCCAAAGTGTTACTTGAAATCCCGGTGATATCCAAAATATGAATTTGCACTCTTGTGGATTTTCAGATAGAAAATGTTAGATCTTCTCTGTCATCGCATTCTCAGATATAAACCTTGGATTAATCGTTTGATTGACCATTGGAATCCATACTTCCCGGTGGATAGGATGGAAGACACTGATATTTTCAGGCTAAACATGCAGTGAAGATGTTGTTCCTTCTGGTGTTTTGGGGGCCCAAAGTAGTTGCTCTGAGCTGCCCTGAAAAAGATATTTTCCCGGTCCCACATGAGTGGTACCATCCTGGTGATCTCATCATCGGTGGGATACTGTCTCACATTGTTTACCACTTTTATGACATTCAATTTAAGGAGCATCCCTCACTAAAACCTTATGACTTACTTATGTAAGATTTTTGTTCCCAATTTTCTAATCCTAACCAGATTCTCAAACGTTGCATAAATGAGTAAGAGATATTTGAGGATAATTGTAGGTTCTGTATGGAATTTAACCCTTCTAAGTGTAATTCATGGGAATGTAATTGTTGAAAAAATAGTTTCATTTACATTGCATTAAAATATTTCCAATAGGTTTTTGAAAAAAAATTAGTGAGTTTAATTTAAACAAATTAAACAGATTTAACAGATTAACAGAGTTGGAAGGGACTTTATAGGTCATCTAGTCCAACCCCCAGCTCTCACAAGTTCCGAAGGCAAGCTGTTCCATGGGTTGATTGTTCTCACTGTCAGAAAGTTCCTCCTTATTTCTAAGTTGAATCTGTCCTTGGTCAGTTTCCATCCATTATTCCTTTGTCTGTCCTTCAGGTGCTTTGGAGAATAGCTTGACCCCCCTCCTCTCTGTGGCAGCCCCTCAAATATTGGAAAACTGCTATCATGTCTCCCTTGGTCCTTCTCTGGTCTTCCCCGGTCCTTCTTTTAATTTAAAACTAATCTGCATGATCACTCATCACAAAACATGGAAACACTGAATGAATGATACCTAATGGATCTGTTCCTATTCTATTTATTGTTAAACTGACAATAAGTAAATGTAATAGCTTGAAAAACAGTAACTTTGTATTTGTTGTAATACATCAGTGTTGCAAATAATGGAAATATTGTCTAAAAAGTATGGTATATTTGGGGTTAAATATTGGCTGCAAATCATAGAAATTCTGTGGAGAAAGTAAATGTGAACTTTCTGCAAATCTTTAAGCCTTTTAGAAAGCTACTATCTTCCTACTTCCATGAGATATTGAATAGATTTTTATTCATAGAGAAGTAATGTCACTTTACATAAACTGTGAATTTTCAATGGGGATATTTAAATTATTTGCAGTGTAATAACCAAATTCTACCAGCATGCCCTAGCCTTGGCCTTTGCTGTGAAGGAGATCAATGAGGACTCCCAGATCTTAACTAACATCACTCTCGGATTCCACATCTATGACAGTTACTATAACCCAAGGATGACCTACCGCACTACCCTGGACCTGCTTTTCAAATCCCAGGAATTTGTCCCAAACTACAAATGTGATAGGCAGAAGAATCTCATGGCCATTATAGGAGGATTAGGTTCTGATACTTCATCTTATATAAATGAACTTGTAGGTTTCTTCAAGATTCCACAGGTAAATATGTAGGGGTTGAGGAAAAAAAATATGTGTGTCATTGTTATAGCATAACTACTGAGCATCAGATATAAGTCTTAGATTTATAATACAAATTTCTGCAGGGCTTAAGGTAAAGTACTTAGCACTTTTTTTGAAAGTACAATGCCAATGATAAAAGTGAATGTCCCAAAATATACAGAGACACGAATGTTGGAAGTGTAAAAGTAAAGAAGAGACTTTTTAATCATCTATGGTGGACATGTGATAAAGCAAAAAAAAAATTGGAGTATGATTCCTATTTTAATGCAGAAAATTTTGAAAATGGAGATAAAAATGAAACCAGGACTTTTCCTTTTGGGCCTAATGAAAAAAGAACTGGAGGGAAAATTTGGAACTTTGTTATTATATATGTTGACAGCAGCAAGACTATTGTATGCACAAACATGGTAGGACACTTTGATTCGAGACCGCCTTCTGCCACACAGCTCCCAGTGACCGGTGAGATCACACAGAGTTGGTCTCTTCCAGGTCCCGTCAGCTAAACAGTGTCGGCTGGCGGGCCTGTGAGGGAGGGCCTTCTCTGTGGCTGCCCCGGCTCTCTGGAACCAGCTACCTCCGGAGATCCGGACTGCCCCCACCCTATTGGCCTTCTGAAAAGCAGCAAAGACCTGGCTTTTCCGGCAGGCCTGGGGCCGTTGATCTCGCAGTTGTAATCGGCGAGATCCAGCCATGAAATGATATGCATGGGATTTTAAATTGTTTTAATTGTTTTAATGTTTAGTGATGTTTTTAATATTTATTTTGTTGTTGAGCCGCCCAGGGTCCTTTGGGAGTTGGGTGGCATATAAATTTAATAAAATAAAATAATAAAATAAATAAATTCCTACTATGGATGAATAGTTGCAGTTGATGGAGTTGGCTGAAATGGCAAAAATGACTACTTTGATTAAAGAAAAGAACATAAGTACTTTTTGTTTGCACATGGAGATGGCTTCTGAACTTCGTGCTTGATGTAGAAAAGAATGAAACTTTGACTTTGGGTTTTACCGAGTAGATTGATAGATTGATACAGAAATGGCTGGTTTATATTATTACGAAAAAGCAAAAAGTTGTGATTTGATGTTAATGCCTTATTTTACTGTAACAGAGAGAGTCGGAAGTCAATGCTTCTTTTTCTTTTCTTTTTTCCTTATCTTTCCTCATTTCTCTTCCCCCATTTCCCCCCTTACTGCTTTGCTATCTCCTTTGGTATTTTACAATATTTTATAACTAAATAAAAAATGTTAAACTCAATGTAGTCCTCTCTGCTCCTATTAAAACGAATGATCTGCTATACCGTTGATCTATTACAATAGATTGAAATAATTTCTAGAATTTCATTCTATATTTAGAGGAATTCCAGGGGGAAAAAATCCTTCCTTGGATATATTTACATGAATCCTTGATCTGAAGAGATCACTTCAGAGCTAACAACTGACCAGAATACTATTCTGCTTTCTTTTAGCTGACCTACGGCTCATTAGCCCAAGAGGAATTTCAGACCAGTAAGCGATCTTTACTTTATTTCATGGTCCCCAAAGAGGACCATCAGTACATTGGGATTGTCCAACTACTTCGTCATTTCAGGTGGACGTGGATTGGGATTTTTGCTGTAGATAACAACAATGGAGAAAATTTCTTACAGAAAATGCAGCCCTTACTTTCACAGAATGGCATCTGCTCATCGTTCATTCAAAGGCTTTCACAACTCATCAACCTGGAGGACTACAAAGAACTTTATCGCCAAGTTTCTAGTATTTCCATTAATTTGATAGACAGCAAAGCCAATACATTGCTTGTCTATGGAGAATCATTGACCACAATGACTCTCAGAGCTGTCATATTTCTGGCCAATTCTGAAAATAAGAAAACTGCATTACTTGGAAAGGTGTGGATCATGACTGCACAGATTGACTTTGCACTCTCAGGCCTTCAAATCAGTTGGGATCTCCAGATGTTCCATGGGGCTATTTCCTTCACTGTTCATTCAAGAGCGGTTGCAGGTTTCAAGGAATTTCTTCAAACTGTAAATCCTCTTTCAGTCTCCAGAGATGGATTTCTGCAGGAAGTTTGGGAACAATCATTTGATTGTTCATTTCCAAAACCAGAATTACAGGAAATGCGTAGTAGGCAGTGCACTGGGGAGATGAAGCTAGAGGATCTTCCTGGACCTGTCTTTGAAATGGAGATGACTGGCCAAAGCTACAGCGTCTACAATGCTGTTTATGTTGTGGCTCATGCTTTGCAGGCTCTGTACACATTGCGTTTCAATAGAAAAAAAGCTATGAGGTGTAAAAATCCTGACCTTCCAGATCTGCAATCTTGGCAGGTATTCTCTCTCTCCATTGGACATTTCTTTTATTGCAATGAAACGTTTGGTGCAGAATTATGTTTTGAACCACTTGTGCAAAGTCTTCACATGTTTATGCTTGGGGAATAAAGTTAATGTCTGATCGTTGAGAAGCTACTATATAAATCATGATTAACATGTTAATAGGGTTTATGTAGGAAATCAACATAGTTTGACCAGTAAGACATGGTTAAAATGAAGTCCTTGATCACTTCCATTTTGGCATCTCCAAAAATAACCAGTTACTTCTGTTTGGCTCATGAAGTGTTAAGGTGGAGAAACTGAGCATTCTGTTGCTATCAGAATTCAAGAGGAATGTATGAGATGCATGAGACTAATACCACTCTATAAAGCCTTAGTAAGACCACACCTAGAGTACTGCATCCAGTTTTGGTCACCACACTATAAAAAAGATGTTGAGACTCTAGAAAGAATTCAGAGAAGAGCAACCAAATTGATTAGGGGACTGGAGACTAAAACATATGAAGAACAGTTACAGGAACTGGACATGGCTAGTCTAGTGAAGAGAAGGATCAGGGGAGACATGATAACAGTTTTCCAATATTTGAGGGGCTGCCACAGAGAGGAAGGGGTCAAGCTATTTTCCAAAGCAGCTAAAGGCCAGACAAGGAATAATGGATGGAAACCGAACAAGGAGAGATTCAACCTAGAAATAAGGAGAAATTTCCTGACAAGTGAGAACAATCAACCCATGGAACAGAAGTTGCCTTCAGAAGTTGGGGGAGTTTCATCACAGGAGGCTTTCAAAAAGAGACTGGACTGCCATTTGTCAGAAATGGTGTAAGGTCTCCTGCTTGGGTGGGAGGGTTGGACTAGATGATCTACAAGGTCCCTTCCAACTCTGTTAATCTGTTAAGATGTAGTCCTTTTCAGTTGTGGCATCCACCCTTTGGAAAATAGCAATAGCACTTAGACTTATATATAGCTTTATATATGCAGCCCCTCTAAGTGGTTTACAGAGTCAGCATATTGCCCCCCAAAATTTGGGTCCTCATTTTACCCACCTCGGAAGGATGGAAGGCTGAGTCAACCTTGAAAAACTATCTTTGTAAGAATCTCTCTCCCTTCTATCTATTGAAGAACACTAAAATCTCACATTATTTGTGAGATCCGGCCTTGAATGATATGTATATATGTGATTTTTAACTGTTTTTTAAATCTTTTATGATGTTTTAAAATGTATTTTCTATATCCTGTTGTAAGCTGCCCAGAGTCCTTCGGGAATTGGGCGGTATAGAATTAAATTAAATTAAATTAAATTAAATTAAATTAAATTAAATTAAATTGAATTGAATTGAATTGAATTGAATTGAATTGAATTGAATTGAATTGAATTGAATTAAATTAAATTAAATTAAATTAAATTAAATTAAATTAAATTAAATTAAATTAAATTAAATTAAATTAAATTAAATTAAATTATTAAATTAAATTAAATTAAATTAAATTAAATTAAATTAAATTAAATTAAATTAAATTAAATTAAATTAAATTAAATTAAATTTAAATTAAATTAAATTAAATCATTATTAAAGCAGGTGAAACCAAATTTGTCTATCCCAGGCTTCCAAAATAGTTTTGTACCAATTAAGAAAGAAAAGATGAGGATAGGATGAGATACAGAGATACTAGATTTATTTATTTTTTAAAAAAATAGTGAACTTAAATTACATCCAGTAGACTCTTTTTATTCTGCTTTGGTTCTTTGATGTTCTTTCTTTATCCTTCCTTAAAATAACATGTATTTAATAATAGAGGACATCTGTGCACATCCATGCAATATTCATGATCAATTTTTTTAGGTGCACCTGTTTGATAAATATTATAGAAATGGGAAGAAGGTGTGAATGAAACTTGAATAAGCCTCTCCATTGATATCCTTTCAATCCCCTCTCTTTTTCCTTCTCTTTCAAGTAGCTCCATTCATTTCTTCAAGGCATTTATTTTAACAATACAGCCGGAGAGACAGTACTCCTGAATGACAAAGGAGAAGCAATGGGTAGATTTGACATCATTAATTTCATCCCTTTTCCAAATCGATCCTTTCAGAGAGTTAGAGTTGGAAACATAGATCCTCATGCTGCAAATGGGAAGGAATTATTCATCGATGACGACAGGATTGTCTGGCACCCAGCTTTTAACCTGGTATGGAGTCATTTAATTAACTATAATCAGGGGTTATAGGGGTGGGTTTCCCATTTTGCCGCTACCAGTTCGCGTGCGCATCTGCCTTCCACACATGCACCCAGCCTTCTGTGCATGCGCTTTTTGCATGCGCGCGCCTTCCGTGCATGCGCCCGGCCTCAAAAACGTTCCTACATAGGACGTCATAGAGCTGGGGCAGGTGGGCAGGCCCACTCGTGATTTCCACTACCGTTTCGGGCGAACCGATCCGAAACGCCTGAATACCACCTCTGACTATAATTAGATCCATTATGGTTTTGATCTCTTTTGATCCCAAACTGAACATATTTTCTTTAGAAATACAAGTTCTGCTTTTTAAAGGGAAAAAAATGGACGTATTTTGTCCAAATGTCTTCTGAAGCATGGAGATAATGACATTCTAATATAAAAACCTTGTTTTCATATTTGGGTTGCATTTCTCTTTGAAATCATCGCGGTTGCATCATTTCAATAACATTGTCATCAGGCATATGAGGGAAGTCACCCCTCCTAGAAGAATGAAATATTTTGAGAAATATTTAAAAAGGCAGAATATTATTTTTCCCCTAAAAGAGAAATAGAAATCTTTTTTTCTTTGTAAAAATTTTAATTTTTTCTGTCCACAATTTTCGTACATATATCAATACATATACCTTACAATATGTCAATAATATACTTAATTATACATTCCATCCAATCAGTCATAAATCAACATTGTATTTTGCACCTTTTTTATACTTCTGCTCATCAGTCTGTTTTCCTTCATCTCTTAACACTCCCCTCCCTCTAACTCTATCTCCATCCCCTCCTTCTACTTTCTTACTCCTTCTCTCCCCTCTCCTACTTCCCTCCACTCCAGTGGTGGGTTCCTACCGGTGCGGTCCACTCTGTTGTTCCGGTAGTGGCCAGCAGATGGCGCTGTTTGCACGCGACCGCTCCGGTGCTGAATTTTTGGGCTTTTTTGCTTCTGCACATGTGCTGAAGTAAAATCTCGCCGAAATCTTGTGAGGGGACGCACGTGCACGATTTCGGCGAGATTTTGCTTCCATGCATGCGCAAAAGCAAAATCTCGGTGAAATCGCGTGTGCACGCGCATCCCCTCACAAGATTTCGGCAAGATTTTGCTTCCGTGCATGCGCAGAAGCAAAATTGCGCAAGGGGCATGCACGCGTAGCACACGCACGCGTGCACCAAACGTGGCAATGCGCGCGCAGTGCTCCAGTAGCGAGGTAAGTGAGCAACCCGTCCCTGCTCCGCTCCCTCTCTTCTCCCTACCTTTCTACTTCTACTAAATCTTAAGGGAGACAGAAATTCAGCCCCAGCTACCTGCCCCCAGCAGATATTTGGTGCCCATTATGAAGGACTGGGTCAGCCAATCTACAAAGCAAAAGACCTACAGCTCTAGGGTAATGGGATTAAGACATGACTCTCCAGGACATAATAGGATTATCTAGCAGCAGGGCTCACCACATTGCAAAATCACCTGGGGACATTGCATCACCCCTCCAGGCTGTCAACCAAACTTCTCAGACAACCTACAGGGTTAGCTATGACCCCTACAACAACCAATAGAATACATGTTCTTGCACAGGAACAGGAAGCTCAAGGGCAAGGCCCAAGAGAAGGTATAAATAACCCTCATTCTCAACTCCATGTGGTCAGCTGCCCAGAACCACCCATGTGCTTCTGCTTCACCATTAAACCCTCTTTCCAATCAGCCTCCTGGCTTGGAACTGAACCAGATGGATATTTCTTCCAACAATTATTTCTTTTTCTCATTCTGGCCCTCTACAAGTAGCCTGGTTGTGCATCCTTGTAATTTCAAAATCTTCCTTAATGGGTAGTATAAATCCAACTAGATAGAATTCACTAGCCCTTTAGGAAGTCAAGGATATGTTCTCCTCATAAAGGATAAACATTAATAATGATTTTTAAAATCTCTCTTTTAATGTTTATCACCAGGTACCTCCATTTTCTCGATGCAATGACCCTTGTTTCCCTGGATTTTGGAAGAAAGGGATTGAGGGAAATCAGTTCTGCTGCTATGATTGTGTTCCATGCCCAAAAGGGAAAATTTCAAATCAAAATGGTAAGTCTGTCTGTCTGTCTGTCTGTCTGTCTGTCTGTCTGTCTGTCTGTCTGTCTGTCTCTCTCTCTCTCTCTCTCTCTCTCTCTCTCTCTCTCTCTATCATCTATCATCTATCATCTATCATCTATCTTCTATCTTCTATCTTCTATCATCTGTCTGTCTGTCTGTCTGTCTGTCTGTCTGTCATCTATCATCAATCTATGGATCAAATTTATTGACTGCCATCTTACTACAGGGTAACTCTGGGTAGCTTACAATATTGAAAACAACACTAAAGAAATAAAATACTACAAAGTAAAAAATATATAAAATGCTATAGCTAAAAGATGGGGAGGAAGAGATTAGATACATCTAAGCAAATACACTATGTTAGCACACATATAATTCATAGTTTTACTAGTTCTTCAGACTGAATACTATTTTCTATGAATCACAATTGGTTGTTCAGGAGTCAAAGATTGCCTGCCTGCCTGCCTGCCTGCTTGGGGGGCCACGCGCAGCCCTCACAAACTCCATTATTGGCTAGGATGGCCTCCTCCGACCTTCTGCCAGTGAAAACAGAGCCCAGGAGGGCTGCGTGCAGCCCTCATGAGCTCTGTTTTCACTGGCAGAGGCACCGCGAGCCGGTCCCTCGCTGTTTCCAGGGTGGGCCTGTGGGCCAGATCTAAGCACCCTGTGGGCCAGATCCGGGGCCCAAGCCTTGAGTTTGACACCCCTGTTCTATTGGAAAGAGAAAAGTTAAACAAATTTAAAGGAATGAAAGTGATTTGCTCCTCAGAGTCAGTACTTCTGCTTCTGTCACTAAAGTCTTATATTCATCATCACAGTTTTTTCTTCATATTTTGTAAAAAAAAATGAGAAAAGTTCAAATGTTTATTTTATCAAAATAAAATTGAAAATTTTAGAAAGGATTGCTTTTCAAAGAATAATTAATCTTCTCATTGCTCTTTCTTTTATAATCAGTCCTGAATAATACAATTGAGGAAAAACTGCATTTTCATAGCAACATGACCACACTGGTAACCAGTGGGGGAAAAAAATAAAAATGAATAACAGTTGTCACACATTCAGAAGTAATTATAAGAAATATGAAATGCATGGATGACGAATTCCTTGACTTTTCCCCCCCAGATATGGAAGATTGTTTTGAGTGTTCAGAAGATCATTATCCAAATAAGGAAAAGAAAGGATGCATCCTGAAATTGGTGGTGTTTCTAACCTTTGAAGAAACCTTAGGAATCAGTTTAGTCTCTGCAGCTCTTTGTTTCTTCTTCTTGACATCTTGGGTACTTGGAACTTTTATTAAGCATCGGGATACTCCCATTGTCAAAGCCAACAATCGGTCCCTCACCTACACCCTCCTTGTCTCTCTTCTGCTCTGTTTTCTCTCCTCTTTGTTCTTCCTCAGTCAGCCTGGCAAGGTGACCTGCCTTCTTCGACAATCAACTTTTGGTGTCACCTTCTCAGTGGCCATTTCTAGTATACTAGCCAAAACCATCACTGTGGTGGTGGCTTTCATGGCCACTAAACCAGGATCTCAGATGAGGAAATGGGTGGGGAGAAGATTGGCTTTTTGTACTGTCCTTTTCTGTTCTTTCTTCCAGGTATTTAGTTGTACTCTTTGGTTGTCAACATCTCCCCCATTTCCTGAGTTAGACATGCACTCAGAGCTCCAAGAAATTATTTTACAGTGCAATGAGGGGTCAGCTTTCTTCTTCTACTGTGTTTTGGGTTACATGGGTATCTTGGCCACTGCCAGCTTTATTGTGGCTTTTCTTGCCCGCAAATTACCTGACAGCTTTAATGAAGCCAAGTTCATCACCTTCAGCATGTTGGCCTTTTGCAGTGTGTGGATCTCCTTCTTTCCAGCCTATCTGAGCACAAAAGGCAAAGCCGTGGTGGCTGTGGAGGTCTTCTCCATCTTGGCCTCCAGTGCTGCATTACTGGGATGCATATTCCTGCCCAAATGCTACATCATTGTTTTACGGCCACAGCTCAACCACCAGAAGCAACTCATAAAGAAGTATTAGTGTACCTCGTGTTCTTTCTCAGTAGGAGAAATTACTTTCCAAAAAGAATAAAAAGACTGCTTGACCTGTACAGAAAACATATAGAAGTTTTTCTTCCTGTCAAAGGAGATTTGTCGAGGATTATTCTTATTCTAAGATTGACAAGAAAATAGTTGTGTTGACTGCCCTGAGTACCCTGTCCATTTAATCAGGTCCAACAGTGTCGATGTTCCCAAATAACAGGTTAAGTCTGTTTTCCAAGCACCCTGCACCATCTTTGGGCTCGAACTGAGAGCAAATCTGATCCATCAGGTATTGTTCCTCTGCAAAGTCCTGAAGATTGTTAAGGTGAGAATAAATCTCACAGAGGCAATGTGGATCTTTTCTTGGAATCCAGACAGTTAGAAATGAAACCGAGATTAAAAGTCTAATAGAAAGTATTTATTTCAGTACAAAAACAATAAATTCTGAATAGTTACATTCTTGCTAATTAAATGTGACCATTCCAGTCAGAACCAAATCACAAGTGATTAATGGAGAATCAGGAATGCACACATGCGCATAAGATCACATCACGTGTCCTGCTTGTATTGGAATGTACCATAATATTAGGATAGGGGTGCATCACCCTGCATAGACATACAACTGACAATATTCACTACGTGACAAAGATGACAATCTGAACTCTGCTTTCTGAGGAGGGACTGGATGATCTCGAACAGGTTATTGGGCAACACTCTATAGATGCAATAAGTGCAGATAAATATTGGTTTTTCACTGCTCTTACCACCATAAAGTAGGTCTTAATCAGAGCTTTGACCTGTAGTTGGTCAGATTCATTCTTTTCCTCCATCAGCCCTCTAGTTATCTCTTTACAATGCCCTCAGCTCCTCCATTAGCCATGGTGAGTGTCAAGGCTTATGGGCCAGAAGAGGGTACATTGGTGGGGTAATGTCCAGGCATCAAGGATTCTCTGATTCCAGATTGCAGTCAGTGTAACCTAAGCTGGTTCATTTGTCATCAAGGGAAGACCATTTGAATAGGTCCACCATAAGAGAATCTCAAGCCCACCATGTCTTTGTCTGACGATTGACAGATTACATTGTCACTGCTCAGACAAGAAGATCATATCTGGAGTGTGACAACAGTCTTGACTTGGCCATGGATAGGCCCATCATTGCCATTATTTTATTTATTTATTTATTTATTATTTATTTATTATTTGTATTTATATGCCGCTCAACTCAGCAGGGACTCTGAGCGGCTAACAAGAATACAAATAACATTAATATCAAAAAGCATTTAAAAACAGAATTAAAAAACAATATAACAATTTAAAAACATTCAATCATCCAATCAATTCATTTCATGGGCCAGCATCAATAAATCATTCATTGGCCCCAGGCTTGCCGAAAAAGCCAGGTCTTCACGGCTTTTCTGAAGGCCAATAAGGTGGGGACAGTCCGGACAGTCGGGGGGTAGTTGGTTCCAGAGGGTAGGAGCCGCCACAGAGAAGGCCCTTGCCCGCGGGCCCACCAGCCGACATTGTTTAGCTGACGGGACCTGGAGCAGGCCAGCTCTATGTGACCTAACCGGTTGCAGGGAGGTATGTGGTAGAAGGTGGTCCCGAAGATACTCTGGCCCTGAACCATATAAGGCTTTAAAGATGGTGATCAACACCTTGAATTGTGTCTGGAGACCAATGGGCAACCAATGCAGCTCATGCAAGATGGCGGTAGCGTGGGTGTATCTAAGTACACCCACAACAGCACGTGCAGCTGCATTTTGCACCAACTGGAGTCTCCGAATACTCTTCAAGGGTAGCCCCATGTAGAGTGCATTACAATAATCAAGCCATGAGGTGACAAGAGCATGAGTGATCGTGAGAAGTGAGAAGTGCCCCCCCCGATCCAAATAGGGTCACAATTGGTGCACAAGATGAACTTGTGCAAAGGCCATTATGGCCATGAACTCCTAAGCCATTTCCAAGATCAAGCAGCAGATTGAAGTCCCTCAGGACCATAACAGTGGGGAACTCCACTGCCAAGTCTGAGATGGCCTCCAGGAGCAGGGAGTTTGCTATGTAGCAGGGAGATTAGCAATAGCAATAGCATTTATATACCTCTTCACAGTGCTTTTTACAGCCATCTCTAAGCGGTTCACAGAGTAAGCATCTTGCCCCCAACAATCTGGGAACTCATTTTACCGACCTTGGAAGGATGAAAGGCTGAATCAACCTTGAGCCTGGTTGAGATTCAATCTGCCAAATTGCAGTCAGCTAGCAGTCAGCAGAAGTATCCTGCAGTACTGCATTCTAACCACTGTGCCAACACAACTAGAATGCGTTTTGTTGTCTTCACCTTGAGCTGAATGTCACCAGCATCCTCTTGATGTTCTTCCTGTAGTATTTCATATGCTTTCACTGTCTGAATGTTGACCTGCTGGATGGAACAGAAATGCACAGTCACAATCAACTTCCTCTTTCTTCTCAGAAGAGCAAGCGAAATTTGTCAGTTTGGAGCTTGAGAATAATAATACACAGCAGTGTCAGCAGATGACAAGGAGTTCAACTGAAGGGAATATTCATTCTTGGCATTGTCTGAAGAAATAGTGATGCGGCTTTGAAGAGAAGGTGAAAACCCTTTGCTCCCATCATAGGGAAAGATTGCAGCAATCCATTCTAAGCCTTTTCCTGGAGGCTGACGGACCCAGTCCCAACCATAGTAACCATCAGTTGAAACTCCCTATTCAACTGATTCTAAGCTTGACTGGGTGGGATGAGCTGATGTAATTGGGACTTTAAAGGTGATAACTGACACCTTGAATTGGGCTCAGAAAAAATGTGATAGATAGATAGATAGATAGATAGATAGATAGATAGATAGATAGATGGATGGATGGATGGATGGATGGATGGATGGATGGATGGATGGATGGATGGATGGATGGATGGATGGATGGATGGATGGATGGGTTTCATGGCCACTAAACAGGATCTCAGATGAGGAAATGGGTGGGGAAAAGATTGGCATTTTCTACTGCCCTTTCCTGTTCTTTTGTCCAAATATGTATTTGTATTATTTGGTTGTCAACATCTCCCCCATTCCCTGAGTTGGACATGCACTCAGAGCTCCAAGAAATGATTTTACAATGCAATGAGGGGTCAGCTTTCTTCTTCTACTGTGTCGTGGGCTACATGGGCATCTTGGCCATCGCCAGCTTTATTGTGGCTTTCCTTGCCCGTAAATTACCTGATAGCTTTAATGAAGCCAAGTTCATCACCTTCAGCATGTTGGCCTTTTGCAGTGTGTGGATCTCCTTCTTTCCAGCCTATCTGAGCACAAAAGGAAAAGCCATGGTAGCTGTGGAGGTCTTCTCCATCTTGTCCTCCAGTGCTGCCTTACTGGGATGCATATTCCTGCCCAAATGCTACATCATTGTTTTGCGGCCTGACCTCAACCACAAGGAGCAACTCACAAAGAGAAATTTGTATTCCGTGTGATATTTTTGGTTCAGAGAAATTCCTGAAAAAAGGAATAGAAAGACAGTTTGCTATTCTCAGGAAATATATGTATAAAACTAAAGAACAATTTATGTAGAATATTTTTATTATCAAGATTTATTATTATTGCTCATTTCAAAACAAATGTTCACTTTGCTGCGTTCACTATTTGTGAAGATTCTTCAACCTAATCCTTTCTCCCTTTCAACACACCTGTTGAGTTTAACTTTCTTAATGTAGCTTTTTTGGTTGCTATTAGTGTATTTCAGGTATTGTTTTAAACTATGTCCAATGTTTGCAGACATTTTCATGGTTTTTAATACTTTCAATTCATAAAGCACTACACAAATGTAGTAAAAGGCTGATTAACATTTGATGCATATGCATTTAACAAAGTATTTTAGGATATCAGGTTTTGATTTGTTAGGCTTCAATGTAAAATGTATTGAGCTTGTGAATCTCGTACATTTAACAGCATTAAAAATGCTTTTATGCTGGATAATAACCATTCACTCTCTACCCATAAACCTATATTTCCATTGCAACCGCTGTACTAGATGTCGATGATAGATAGGAATATAGGCATGAAGGTAGATAGAGTACATAGGTAGATAGATTAGAGAATAGAATAGAATGGAATGGAATGGAATGGAATGGAATGGAATGGAATGGAATGGAATAGAATAGAATAGAATAGAATAGAATAGAATAGAATAGAAT
Source organism: Diadophis punctatus similis (assembly GCA_023053685.1). Taxonomy (NCBI): domain Eukaryota; kingdom Metazoa; phylum Chordata; class Lepidosauria; order Squamata; family Dipsadidae; genus Diadophis; species Diadophis punctatus. The sequence goes on along the minus strand of JALIGW010000052.1, from coordinate 713,513 downwards.
AGAATAGAATAGAATAGAATAGAATAGAATAGAATAGAATGATATAGATAGATAGATAGATAGATAGATAGATAGATAGATAGATAGATAGATAGATAGATAGATAGATAGATAGATAGATAGATAGAAGCACTATGAGGCAGTATATAAGTCTAAGTGCTATTTCTACTACAGAATCTAGTTGTTCTGCTTCAACTGTGAAGCTTCCTCCCAGAAGGTAATAAAGAAAACTGGTCTTGGAGAGGATGTGTAGAATCCCAGACAATACAATACAATACAATAGACAATAGTCTATTCAGTGAAGAACTCTGCTCCAGTACACAGGGCAAAGGCTAGTCCACAAACCAAAGGAAAGTCCTCAAGGCAAAGGAAAGTCCACAAAGTAAAGGCAAGTCCAGAGTCCAAGAGGCATGATCCAAAGTTTAAGGTACAGAGTCCCACTCCAGGAGACAAGGCAGCTGTTCCCAGCATCATTTCCCTTCATGCATTGAGATAAATAGCTGTTCATCAGGGCAACCCATCAAAGGGGGTGGGTGAAAATGCTGCCTCACAAATAGCCTGGTTGACCTTAATTGTGCCTGCCTCCTCTCAGCCCTTTGCATTCTCAGATTCTCAGATCGGGAGGAGGAGGAGGCAGTTCTTCCTGATCTCCACTGGCCATCTGCAGTTCCACCTCTCATGTCCCTAACTTAGCCGGCTGCTCTTCCAGTCACTCCTCCTGCAGCCGTTCTGCTATGCTCAGCCTTGCCACTCCAGGCTCCAAGCCTCCGTCAACGTCTAGACATTACTCCACATCAGAGGTGGTATTCACTTACTTTCCCTACCGGTTTGCAAATGTGAGTGCGCGCATGCGCACGGCCTTGCACTCATGTGCTTTGCTTGGGTGCACGGCTTGCATGCATGCACGTGGCTTCAAAATGTGCCTAAATAGGACTGCATAGCGACGGGGCAGGTGGGCGGGCCCACCTGTGATTTCCGCTACCGGTTCGGGCGAACCTGTCCAAACCTGCTGAATACCACCTCTGCTCCACATCCCCCTACAATGTCTCTGGACTCGGCTCTTCCTCATCCAAACTACTGTCCAGAGAAGCATCCAGGGAGGTGACCAGGGAAGCCATTACATTTACATTAATTTAGATGGTGTTGATCCTTCTTTCATGTTTCTATAGTCCTATTTGTTTTTAGATTCTTGCACCATTTTCAGTCTTCTTCTTGCTCTTTTTCCTTGCCAAACGTAATTCAAAATTATTTTATTTAATTCATTAAAATATTTTTTTCTCTAGTTTTATAGGAATCATTTGAAATAAGAATATTAACTTCGGCAAGATATTAATTTTTGTAGTTGCTATTCTTCCTACCATTGAAAATTGAATTTTTTTCCCATTTCTCCAAGTCTGATTTAATTTGTTGCATTAATCTTCTATAATTACCATATTTTTTAGAGTATAAAATGCACCTTTCCCCCCAAAAAAGAGGGTGAAAATCTGGGTGTGTCTTATACTCTGAATGTAGCCCCGCCCAGCCTCTGAAATGGAGATTTCAAAGGCTGAAAAAAGCCTCTGAAACGGAGTTTCAGAAAAAAAGCCTCTGAATCGAAGCTTTAGGAAAAAAAGCCTCTGAAATGGAGGTTTCAGAGGCAGAAAAAAAAGCAAGGCGCAGAGCTTACAACCAATGAACCTGTTGCTAAAATTCACCTCTGGGAACAGCTGATTAGGAGTATTCCGGGAGGCCGATCCCTTCGCCAATCATCTTTTTTCTTATTTTCCTCCCCAAAAACTAAGGTGCGTCTTATACTCCAGTGCGTCTTATAGTCCGAAAAATACGGTATCTCCTTTAATTGTTGCACATCTTACTGTTAAGTAAATTCCTAAGTATTTTACTTTTTTCACTACCTGAAGGCCTATCTTCTTTGTCAATTCATTTTTTTTCTGTTTATCTGTAAGTTATTTAACTAGTAATTTGGTTTTTTCTTTATTTATTTTCAATCCTGCAACTTCTCCATATTCTTCTATTTTTCCTATTAGCTTGGGGCCAGTTTCCAATGGCTCTTCCAAAATAATCACCAGTTCATCTGCAAATGCTTGTAGTTTGTGTTTTTCTCTTTTATTTCCATACCCTTTATTTCCAGATCTTGTCTAATACTTCAGCACTTCCAATGTTAATATAAATAGTAATGGAGATAGCGGACATCCTTGTCTTGTGCCTTTTTGTATATTGAACTTCTCTGTCGAATCCCCATTCACAATCACTTTTGCTGTTTGTTTGGAATAAATTGTCTTAATCATATTTATAAACTTCTCACCAAAATCCATACTCTCTAACTGTTGAAACATAAATTGCCACTTTACATTGTCAAATGCTTTCTCTGCACCTAAAAGATCAACACCCTTTATTTTTCAGAGTGCACTTCATAATACTCCAATGTATCTAAAATAAATCTTACATTATTTTTTATTTGTCTTTTAGGCAAGAATCCATTTTGGTCTGGATGTATAAATTTGTTCAAGAATCTTTTTAATCTTTCTGCTATTATTGATGTGAAAATTTTGTAGTCTGCATTTAGTAATGGTATAGGCCTGTAATTTTTTATCTGTGATAAATCTGAGCCTTCTTTCAGAACTAATGTAATATTTGCTTCAATCCAAGTATTTGGCATCTTAGCTTCTAAAAGTACTTCATTGTAAACTTCTAACATTGATGAGCTTAATATGTCCTGTAGATGTTTATACACCTCTGCAGGGAGTCCATCTGGTCAAAATAATGCTTTTTTCAAGGTACCACGTTTATTTTCTACCAATTTTTCACAAAATAAAATATGAACAGATTCAGTAGGTATCAGTCATTTTTTGTATGTATTTTTTTTTCAAGGAGTAACAATGCAGAATTTTTTTTAAAAAAAAACCTTAAGCTCACTAAAAATCTTCAAAAGATTTCTTGTACTGATGTTTCATACATTCTATTACAAACACTTTAACATAACTTAAAGCAGAGGTCCCCAACCCCTTGCCATGGCAGAAACCAAGCCATGCAAACAAGAGATGCCCTATCCGTGGAATGCAGGCAGCACATCAAACCACATTCCTCCAGTCTGCAGGAAAACCTCCCACCCCCCCAGGTATTTTCATATTTGTGATATCTCCTTCAGTCAGAGCTGGATGTACATTTGTTCTAGGATTTGGGCTGAATTTCATCTTTGGTTTTCTTGAAAAATGCCAGACTTCGAATTGCAAGCTAAATCAAGTCACTCTTTATTATGGTCATTAGTCAGAATACATTTTGAATAAAGGGTGGGACAGAAGGAAGAATATAAAGAACATAAAATAAACATGGGGATTTCCCGAAGCGCTGTGAGAGTGATTCCCCGAAGCGCCTTATAAGCTCTGTGTGGATCCCCCAAAGTGCCTCGGATAGGATCCCCACAGCGCAACACCCTTAGAAAAGCTCCCTGAAGCACTGTGAGAGGGATTCCCTGAAGCGCTAGGAAACTCTGTGAGGATTTCCTGAAGTGACTCGACAAGGATTCCCTGTAGCACCAAGAGAGGGATTCCCCTAAGAGTGGCAAGGGTTCCCCGAAGAACCTAGAAGATATCACCTCCCAGAGGAAGCTCCGTGAGAATCCCCCAAGCTTCAGACCCAGCTCCATCAGGATCCCCCAAAGTATCCACCCCGCTCCCCGAAACACCTACTTCACCAAACTTCCCTGATGAGCCCTCTGACCCCGTGAAGATTTCTTTATTCCCTGTAGCGCTGGCTCCTTTAAACTCCCATACAAAATCAAACCACCACCATTTTAAACCAGATTGGATTCATACCTGGCAAACTCTATTCTCTGGCTGTAACAATGCCGATGACCATTATAACATTTTCTTGCTCTAAGTCAAAAGAACCATCAGACTACATGTACCACTAATAACCACCATAACCAAGAAAAACAAACTGCCCATATCAATAAGGAAGCTTCAATTAAAAAAATCTCTGGCAGAAAACAAAGCTGGCTACGTAGCAAACTTTAAAAACCGCTGCAAAAATATATGCCACCATATAAGGAGTGAATTCTCCAACTACCACAGCAAACAAGAGGAAAACCTTCTGTGCACAAAATCCAACCATGGCTTCCACAATTTTGTAAACAACAAACTTAAAGACTCGAAATCCATCCCACCACTAAAAGGACCCAACGGCAAAGAATGCAATGATGAAACAGTTAAAGCCAACCTCTTCAACACATTCTTCAGCTCAGTCTTTGTAAACAGCAACGGCTCATGCCCAAAATTCTCTTGTCATATCACAAATAATCACAACGATTTAACTCAAATAGATTTCACAGAAGATAACATTGAAAAAGCACTACACAGCCTAAAACCATCTCTATCAATCAGACCTGATGGACTATGTGCATACTTCCTAAAAAAGCTCTCCACCACTATGGCTGAACCACTAAGCATAATCTTTGAAAAATCCTTCAGGACTAGCTCCCTACCAAACCTATGTTCATTAGCCTAGGTCATCCCCATCCTCAAAAAGGGAGATCCCAGCCTTGTTGAAAATTACAGACCAATCTCCTTACGCTGCATCACCTGCAAAGTCATGGAATCAATCATAAATGAATCCATTACCCTCCACCTAGAAATAAACAACCTACTCTCAAACAAGCAATTTGGTTTCAGGAAAAAAAATTTCCTGCAACCTACAACTACTACACTGCAAAAACATATAGACTTCAAAACTTGACCAGGGTAAAACAATAGACGCAATTTACATAGACTTCTGTAAAGCCTTCGACTCAGTGGTACATGACAAACTACTTCTAAAACTAAAATCTTATGGCATCTCTGGACCCCTTCATAATTGGATAGTTGTGTTCCTCTTAAATAGGCAACAAGTGGTCAAAATAGGGAGCGCCCTATCAAATCCGTCACCTGTTAACAGTGGTGTTCCCCAAGGCAGCGTTCTAGGACCAACACTCTTTATACTTTATATAAATGCCCTTCGATCATATTATAAGCAACTGCGTTCTCTTCGCTGATGATGTAAATTTTTTAACACCACTGACAATATTGCTACCCTTCAAAAAGACCTCGACTTTGTGTCAGAATGGTCGAACATCTGGCAACTCCAAATCTCAACCAACAAATGCTCTGTCCTACACATTGGCAAAAAGAACCAGAACACAAAATACAAGCTGAAAGGACACCACCTTGCAGACGACCCTCACTCTGTCAAAGACCTTGGAATACTCATATCAAATGATCTAAGTGCCAAAGCCCACTGCAACAACATCACCAAAAAGGCATTAAGAGTTGTTAACCTAATCTTACGTAGCTTCTTCTCCGGTAATATTACACTACTAACCGGAGCATACAAAACATTCGCCAGACCAATCCTTGAATACAGCTCATCTGTCTAGAACCCACACTGCATATCGGACATAAATACAGTAGAGTGTGTCCAGAGATATTTTACGAGAAGAGTCCTCCACTCCTCTGCTTGGTACAGAATACCTTACGCAACCAGACTTGAAATTCTGGGCTTAGAAAATTTAGAACTACTACGTTGCCTTCAGCATGACCTAAGCGTAGCTCATAAAATTATCTGCCACAATGTCCTACCTGTCAACGAATAGGATAGGATAGGATAGGGCAGGGCAGGGCAGGGTAGGGTAGGGAAGGGAAGGGAAGGGTAGGGTAGGGTAGGGTAGGGTAGAGTAGAGTAGAGTAGAGTAGAGTAGAGTAGAGTAGGATAGGATAGGATAGGATAGAATAGAATAGAATAGAATAGAATAGAATAGAATAGAATAGAATAGACTAGAATAGAATAGAATAGAATAGAATAGAATAGAATAGAATAGAATAGAATAGAATAGAATAGAATAGAATAGAATTCTTTATTGGCCAAGTGTGATTGGACACACAAGGAATTTGTCTTTGCTCTCAGTGTACATAAAAGAAAAGATACATTTGTCAACAATCATGAGGTACAACACTTAATGATTGTCATAGGGTACAAATAAGCAATCAGGAAACAATTCATATTAATATAAATCATAAGGATACAAGCAACAAGTTACAGTCATACAGTCATAAGTGGGAGGAGATGGGTGATAGGAACGATGAGAAGATTAATAGTAATAGTAATGCAGTCTTAGTGAATAGTTTGACAATGGTTATTTGTTTAGCAGAGTGATGGCATTCGGGAAAAAACTGTTCTTGTGTCTAGTTGTCTTGGTGTGCAATGCTCTATAGCAGTGATGGCGAACCTTTTTTCTCTCGGGTGCCGAAATAGGGCGTGTGCGCGCTATTGCACGCGCGTGCATGCCCACACCCATAATTCAAAGCCCCTCACTTGCTCCACCCTCCTGCACATGCGTGTGCGACCCCCCCACTCCCCCATTTCCCGACTTCTGGTGGGCCCATTTTTCACCCTCCCCAGGCTCCAGAGGCTTTCTTGGAGCTTGGGGAGGGCAAAAACGCTCCCCCCTGCCACCCTGGAGGCCCTCTGGAGGCCGAAATCACCCTCCCAGAGCCTCCACGCGAGCCAAAAATCAACTGGCGGGCACGTACATGTGCACTGGAGCTGAGTTAGGGCAACGGCTCGCATGCCGGCAAATATGGCTCCGCGTGCCACCTGTGGCACCCGTGCCATAGGTTCGCCATCACTGCTCTATAGCGTTGTTTTGAGGGTAGGAGTTGAAACAATTTATGTCCAGGATGCGAGGGTTCAGTAAATATTTTCACAGCCCTCTTTTTGACTCGTGCAGTATACAGGTCCTCAATGGAAAGCAGGTTGGCAGTAATTGTTTTTTCTGCAGTTCTGATTATCCTCTGAAGTCTGTGTCTGTCTTGTTGGGTTGCAGAACCGAACCAGACAGTTATAGAGGTGCAGATGACAGACTCAATAATTCCTCTGTAGAACTGTATCAGCAGCTCCTTGGGCAGTTTGACCACCTCAGCTTCAACCGCAACAACACACGAGCACACAATAGATACAAACTCAAAGTGAACAGCTCCAAACTCGACTGCAGAAAAGACAACTTCAGCAACAGAGTAATCAATGCCTGGAATGCACTACCTGACTCTGTGGTTTCCTCCCCAAATCCCCAAAACTTTACCCTTAGACTGTCTACTGTTGACCTCACCCCATTCCTAAGAATCAGTAAGGGGCGTGCATAAGCGCACCAGTGTGCCTACCGTCCCTGTCCAAATACATACTTGACAAAATAGATAGATAGATAGATAGAGAGAGAGAGAGAGAGAGAGAGAGAGAGAGAGAGAGAGAGAGAGAGAGAGAGAGAGATGGATGATAGATAGATTGATAGAGTTGGAAAGGAACTTGGAGATCTTCTCCTCCACACACCCCTCCCCACTGAGCAGGAGATCCTATTCCCGTGATGGCGAACCTATGGCACGGGTGCCACATGTGGCACGCGGAGCCATATCGGTGGGCACGCGAGCTCAGGTCCGGCGGGCATGTGTGCACCGGCCGACTGATTTTCGGGCCTTCTGGGCCCACTGGGAGTCGGGAAACAGGTTGTTTCCAGCCTCCAGAGGGGGTGGGAAAGAGCGTTTTCACCCTCCCCAGGCTCTTAGAAAGGCTCTGGAGCCTGGGGAGAGCGAAAAATGGGCGTGCCATTGCATGCTGGGAGCAGGGGGGGTCATGCGAGAATGCACGGGGGTGCATGGAATTATGGGTGTGGGCACGCACACACGTGATCCCCCGCATCCCCCCCCCTTTTGGCACGCGAACCAAAAAAGGTTCGCCATCACAGTCCTATACCATTTCAAACAAATAGTTGTCCAGTCTCTTTTTCAAAGCTTCCAGTGATGAAGCACCCCCAACTTCTGAAGGGAAGCTATTCCACTTGTTGATTGCTCTCACCGTTGGGAAATTTCTCCTTCGTTCTAAGTTGCTTCTCTTCTTGATTAGTTTTCATCCATTGTTTTTGTCTTGTGTTGCCTTCTGGTGCTATGGAGAATAGGTTGAATCCTGTATTCTTTGTGGCAATCCCCCAAATATTGGAATATTGTTATCATGTTACCCCTATTCCTTTTTTTTTCAATAGACTAGGCACACCAAAATCCTGCAACCGTTCTTCGTATGTTTTAGACTACAAGTCCCAATTATCTTTTGTTGCTTTTCTCTGCACTCTTTCTAGAGTGTCAACATCTTTTGAATAGTGTGGTGACCAGAACTGGATACAGTTTTCCAAGTGTGGTTTTACTAAGGCTTTGTAAAGTGATACTAGAATTTCATGAGATCTTCATTCTACCCCTCTATCAGTACAGCTTTGTATTGTATTGTATTGTATTGCGTTGCTGTTGCTTTTTCATGGGAAAACTTAATTTCATTTCAATCAATTTCCCATACTATTTATACCTGAAAACAGTTTACAGATTAACTAGATTTATGGATAGAGAGTGAATGGTTGTATGAAAGCCCCTTTTTAAAAAAATACAGTTGAATATACATGATTCACAAACTCAGTGTGTATTACATTTCAAAGCACCCTAACAAATCCAAACTAATATCTTTACAACACTGTATTAAATATATATTCATAAAATGGTAGTCAGCTTTTTACTATATTTGTATAGTGCTTTAGGAATCGAATGTATAAAACCCATGAAAACGTCACTGCAAACATTGGACATCATTTGAGTCAATATCTGAAATATCCTAATAGCAACTAAGAAAACTAGATGAAAGTCAAGTTCAACAGGAGTGTTGAAAGAATCATGGAAAATGATGAAAATGCAGCAACATGAGCACTTACTTTGGAATGGGCTTTAATATGAATGAATCTTAAATACCCTACATAAAACCTTCCTTGACATGGGAAAAAAATCTATGTTCCTATAGGTTATATAAATACTTCCTTAGACAGCAAACAGTTTTTCTATTCTTATTTCAGCATTTTTTTTACACAAATCCTTCTTTTGACGGAAAAAAAACCAATGTTCCTACAAACATATATATGTTTCTTATAGACTGCTTCTTTCTATTTCTTTTTTCAGAAATTTCTCTGAGCCAGAAATATCACATTATGTACTAATTTCTCTTTGTGAGTTGTTCCCTGTGGTTGAGGTCAGGCCGGAAAACAATGATATAGCATTTGGGCAGGAATATGCATCCCAGTAATGCAGCACTGGAGGCCAAGATGGAGAAGACCTCCACAGCTACCATGGCTTTTCCTTTTGTGCTCAGATAGGCTGGAAAGAAGGAGATCCACACACTGCAAAAGGCCAACATGCTGAAGGTGATGAACTTGGCTTCATTAAAGCTGTCAGGTAATTTACGGGCAAGAAAAGCCAGAATAAAGCTGGCGATGGCCAAGATACCCATGTAGCCCAAGAGACAGTAGAAGAACAAAGCTGACCCCTCATTGCATTGTAAAATCATTTCTTGGAGCTCTGAGTGCATGTCCAACTCAGGGAATGGGGGAGATGTCGACAACCAAAGTATACAAATCCATACTTGCAAGAGAGAGCAATAGAAAAGAACAATAGAAAAAGCCAATCTTTTCCCCACCCACTTCCTTATCTGAGATCCTGGTTTAGTGGCCATGAAAGCGACAACCACAGTGATGGTTTTGGCCAGAACACTAGAAATGGCCACACAGAAAGTGATGCCAAACATTGATTGTCGGGCAAGACAGGTCACTTTGCCAGGTTGGCTGAGGAAGAGCAAAGAGGAGAGAAATCAGAGCTGAAGAGAGACAAGGAGGGTGTAGGTGAGGGACTGGTTGTTAGCTCTGACTATGGGAGTATCCCTGTGCTTAATAAAAATATTAAGTACCCAAGATGTCAAGAGGAAGAAACCAAGAGCTGATGAGACTAAACAAATTCCTAAGGTTTCTTCAAAGTTTAGAAACACCACTGTTTTCAGGATACAGCCTTTCTTTCCTTTATTTGGATAATGATCTTCTGGACATTGAAAACAGTCATCCATATCTGGGAGGAAAGTCAAGAAATTTTTCATCTAGGCATTCCAAATTATTGAAATTCATTTTATTATTTTTATGCATCCTAAAGTTGTATATTAAAGTTTGCTTAAGTCTAATGAAGTTTGGTAGAATTCATAGCCTACCATTTTGATTTGAAATCTTCCCTTCAGGGCATGGAACACAGTCATAGCAGCAGAACTGATCCCCCTCAATCCCTTTCTTCCAGGATCCAGGGAAACAAGGGTTGTTGCATCGAGAAAGTAGAAGAACCTGGTGATGATAAAATATTTTGAAATTGGAGATATTTAAAACAGTTTCTGAATTTTCTCCTTAATGGAGTGACATGATTATTTACTACCCAAAAGAATACAGCATTTAACAACTTCATCAACAATTTAAAATAATGTAGAATTTACAATGATGTATAAAAGTTCCTTTTTGAAGGGAAGGGGAATTATATCATAGCACATGGTGAGAATCTCATAAAAACATGGCCACTCTTATGATTTCAAGTGGAAATACCCACCAAATATGCAACCATGTTTTTTTATTGTAATATCGTATTTGTCAATTTGAGGAATGCTTGACTATACACATTTCAAAGAATATGCAATGGTTTATTTAAAAAAAACAGAAATCAGAATTCTAAAGAGTTTGTATTCAATATGGGATCATAATGGGTTAAGGCATGGATCATAATGGATTAAGGTGAAATCACTAATTCGATACCTGGTTAAAAGCTGGGTGCCAGACAATCACATCTTCACCAATCCACAATTCCTTCCCTTTTGGAGCCTGTAAATCCATCTTTCCAACTCTAACTCTCTGAAAGGATCTGTTTGGAAAAGTGATCAAGTTGGTGATGTCGAATCCACCTGTTGCTTCCCCTTTCTCATTCAGGAACACTCTCTCCCCAGCTGAATTGTTAAAAGAAATGCCTTGAAGAACTGAATGGAGCTACTTGAAAGGGAATAGAAGAGAGGGGGAATTAAAAGCAATATAATAGAGAAAAGAAAACCATAGTCATTCACTCATTCTTCCTATTCCTATAACTATTATTAAGTATGAATATTGACAGTCAATATTGCTTGATAATGTACATGTCCACACTATATACAGTATATAGTTTGATATTAATATATGGAAGAGTACGAATGAACTGAAGCAGTATGATAAAAGGTTCTGGAATTATGTTCATTCCTTAAATTATGATTTAGATTAGGGATGTCAAACTCACACTGTCATATTGTCATCATGTGACATATCACAACTTTTCCCCCCTTTGCTAAACCGAGGTGAGCGTGGCGAGTGTCTGACGTATCCGTGCCATTGGCCGCGAGTTTGACATCCCTTATTTAGATTCACTATATAGACAATTAATTCAACCTAGATCATATCTAATCTTTCCTCATTGTCCTTTACTCAAATTTTAGAATCTGAGACCCAAGCATTCCTCCTTAGAGAGATGCAAGGTAGAGATTATTACAAGCATATTTCATGTTTCATACTATGGATGTCACATCTAAGAAGGCCCACTTTTATTTCATTACTCTAAAACTCTGATAGAGACAGAAAGCTCAGCTTGTTACCCATGAAAAGTCCATGAACAACATAGAGAATTCTTGGAGAATTGATTATTTTTGGAGGAGGCAATGAAAAGTAATCTAAAGTATCATTTTAACTATCTCTTATTATGCAATGTATGGTGATTTACTGAATAACTTCTACTGACATCTAAACCATAATTTATACATTATTTTCTCGATCATCAGAATAACAAGAGAAACTATTTTTTCTATATCTATTTCAGACAGATATACAATACAGTATGTTAGGGTCAAGAGGAGGCTGGAGGTCTTCTAATCCAACACCCTACTCAAGGAGAAGACCCTGTGCTATTTCAGATAAGTAGCTGTCCTTCTCTTCCTAAAAATTTCCAATGTTGGAGCATCCAAAACTTCTGAAGGCAAACTGTCCCACTAATTAATTGTTCATGGTTCTCACCATCAAGAAATTCCTCCTTATTTCTAGGTTGTTTTCTCATGCTTGATTCCACAAATCAGAAAATATTAGGACATTCGACAATGGCTTCAAAACATAATTCTACCTCAAAGTGCTTATTGAAATAAAAGCAGTGTCAAATACAAAGAGAATACTGCCAAGCCTGGAGATGTGGAAGGTCAGGATTTTTACAGATCACAGGCTTTTTTCTATTGAAATGCAATGTGTATAGAGCTTGCAAAGCATGAGCCACAGAATAAACAGCATTGTAGATGCTGTAGCTTTGGCCAGTCATCTCCATTTCAAAGGCAGGCGCAGGAAGATCCTCTAGCTTCATCTCATCACTGCACTGCCTACTATGCATTTCTTGTAATTCTGGTTTTGAAAGTGAACAATCAAATGCTTGTTCCCAAACTTCCTGTATAAACCCATCTCTGTAGATCAAAACAGGATTTATGGTCTGAAGAAATTCCTTGAAACCTGCAACTGTTGTTGAATGAACAGTGAAGGAAATAGCCCCATGGAACATCTGGAGATCCCAATTGATTTGAAATCCTGATAATATGAAATCAATCTGTGCAGTCATGATCCACACACCTCTAAATAATGCAATTTCATTGCTTTCAGGATTTGTCATAACTGTGGCTAATTTTAGCCACATAGTTGTCAATGATTCTCCATAGACAAGAAATGCATTGGCTTGGCTATTTATCCAATTCATGGAAATAATTAAGATTCTTTGAATTACTTCTACGTAGTCTTCAAAGTGGATTAGTTGTGAAAGCTTTTCTATGAACGCTGAGCAGATTCCATACTCTGAAAGTAAGGGCTGCATTTTCTGTAAGAAATTCTCCATAGTGGGTGGAGCTAGCCGCCAAGATTGGGTATTGGCACAGCCTTCTAGCCAATTATGACTGAGTCTGGAAAAGTATAAAAGGTGGCTCTAGGCCTAGATTCCCCCTCTTTTGACTCAGTCAAAGCCATTGACTAAGTGCCTTTTTATCATCTATCTTCCATTAATAATTGTAAGTTTTTGGTTCTATTTAGAATTATTATTATTATTATTTTTTAGACTTTCCCTTTCGAGCTCCTCAGTATATGGCTATACCTGGGTGAAGCAGTTGGCCGCAAGTCTGACTGCTGCTCGCCCCTCCAGCCGAAGGCCCAGCAAGATTTTTGTTTTTTCTTTTTCTCCATACATTAATTTCCGGCTGTGGAGGGAGTGGGAAAGGGCCCCCTTATCACACAGGGGGCAGCGGTGAACTCACCGCGCACCTGGGCGTGGAGCGAGGCTTGTATTTTTCTTTTTCTGTCTCCTTGCCAGACACCAAGGGCCAACCTGACAGGGGAAGGCCTCTAATGTTGGTTTTCACAGCTGCTAGCCTGCCTGGGAGAGCCGAGGGGCCGAGGGGCAGAGCATGCTGCCAGATTAAATTTTTGGGTGCCTTGGCATCTGGCCGGTCCAGCGCAAGCGGTCCGAGCCACTAACGAGCCTTCCGATCCCCAGCTGACTCTCAAAGATAAAGGGATCGGAAGCGCCGAAGACCTCGCTCGCAGCCAGGCCGGATTCGCGCAAGCCATCCGGACCGTTTTTGATGCTGCCTATAAACAGCTGTTTCGGCCTTGGCTGGGTTCGCGCAAGCCGCCCATGCCACATTTAACTCGCTTGCAGATCGGCCGGATTCGCGCAAGCCATCCGGACCGTTTTGATGCTGCCTATAAACAGCTGACCTTGGCCAGACTTGCGCAAGCGGTCAATGCCTCAAATAGCCTCTGAACAGCAGCTGCTGTGCCCGAGAAGCTGACAGACAATTTGGCCAGACCTGCGCAAGCGGTCAGCGCCCAGCCAAGCCTCCAAACGTCAGCTGGAGACCTTCAAAGAGCTGAAAGCAATATTTTTGCTGGTTCCTTTTTTGCTCCCTGTCTTGTGCCTGCTTGCAGAGGAAGCTGGCAATCTGGGTGCTGCTTGCTGAGGGCTTGTTCCCTCTTTTTTTTGCTTGAAACTTCAGAAATCAGTCAGTCTGCTCCAGGGGACTCAGAAACTGACAGTTAGTGGCTAGGCCTTAGCAGACTCCTTTCTCCTCGGCTGGAACTAATTGCCTCAGGAGACAGTCAGCCATTTTAGGAGTGCCTCGTGGGTGGCCGCCATTTTGAATTACACAGGACCGCCCACTTCAAAAAATTTTCTCTTTTCCTTTGAGGCCTCCTTTATTTAACTTGCCTTCTGTGCAATGGCTGACAAGAGCCAGCAATCTGGCAAGGCTCCTTTGATCCAAGGCCCTGTCAGTACCTGTCTCTAGTGCCTGGGCCGTCTGCTTCCATTTGAGCTTCTCTGCATTGCTCTGCTTGTCTTCAGCCTGGTAAGTGTGCAGGCAGTCTTTGAGAGTGCCGGTGGCCATCTTGAAGTCTCCCATAGGGTGGCAGCCATTTTGATTGCCCTCAGAATTGAAGGCACTAAGGGCGTGGCCTTTTTGTTTCAAATACCAAAAGTGGGCAGACACCATATTGAAGCCACATCAAGGGTGGTGGCCATTTTGGATGCCCTTTCTTGCCGGTGGCCATTTTTAAGGCCTAATATGGGCATTGGCCATTTTGAAAGACCAACTAAGGGCAACTGCCATCTTGTTGACCTCATTTAAGGGCGGTGGCCATTTTAAGTGACTGTTTGGACCTACTAATTTACCCAGGCCTTTCTGAGGCCTACCCTGTTGACAGAGGCCTTAGATAAATATGGATACTGTTATTCTAATTGAGCTGACAAAAATTCAGACTAGCTTCTTGTAGGTCTGCCTCAGGAATACCTGTTAAAGCATCAACTTAGAATGAAGATTCTATCTATATTTTAAAAATGGCTTGAACAAGGGCTTTCAGCAGAATTTAGAAGTAGTAAGCTACAGATCTCACATAAAAGGAACTAATGAGCCTAGTGAGTAACTCCAGTAACAGTTTAAAACCAAGCTTTTTTTTTTCTGGCGTCTGTGAGCCCAGCATAACTGGAACTATATACAATGTATATAACTATATACAAACTATCAACTTTTTCCAGTATTTGAAAATATCAGTTTTTCATGAACTGAACTTTAAGACAAAGAGACCATGATTTGTAAATTGGAGTTGATTTTAAAATGATGCCTTTTACAAAGGATATTGCCCCATCCAGAGTACTCTGCCCTACTCATTCCTACCTAGCATCCCCCAGGAAGGATGCCAGGGAATTCTCATTAGCTCCCTCTGGCATTTGGAACCAGACAGCCCCACACTCCAGACAGCTCCACCCACAAGCCAAAATCAACCTACTGCTCAATCAGCAGCAGCTCAAGCGGATGTCCAAGCTAGGTCAATGGGGTCCACGGTGGTGACGCGCCGGATGGCCTGGCTTTGCAGCTGGCCAATTGACATGCGGTACAAGTGGAAATTAGCCTCTGCCCCGATCACTGGGCAGTCCTTGTTTGGTGAGGCCCTGAATCCCATCCTGCTTGAGACTAAAGACAAGCGCAAGGTCCTTCCCTCAGCCACCCGGAAAGCCCCTTTCCGTGCCACCCCCTTACCAAGGAGGGCTTTCAGGGGGGCCTTCCAGTCTTCCAATAGACATCAGGGTAACTACTAAGGACAGTATCAGGGGCATAGCCAAGGGCAATGCAGTTCCCATCAGAGATTCTCTAAGGGGCCAACCCTTCAGGGGTAACCAATTCATACAGCCCTTTAGAGGGGCCGGCGGTCGCCCTTTCCACCAGAACAAGTAACCTCCGGCCAATCCTCCCACAGGGGGTCGCCTGGCTCCCTATGCCAGTGGATGGGAGGAAATCACCAATGATGCATGGGTTTGTGAGACCCTGGCTTCAGCGCTCTCACTTGAATTCATTTCCACCCCCACCCCCCGAGGTTCTTCTCCGCTGCCCCTTGTCATCAAATTCTGCAAAACGGGTCCTCATGAATCAGGCCATCCAGCACATCCTGGACATTCGAGTCATCCACCAGGTGCCTGAGGACCAACAGGGGCAGGGCTTCTACTCCATGTTGTTTGTAGTGCCCAAATCCTCGGGAGGATGGAGAGCCATTTTGGACCTCAAGTGTCTCAACAGGTATGTCATCCATTAAAAAAAGAAATCAAAATGCACACCCTGAAATCAACTCTGGCAAGTGCTCGGAAGGGAATCTACTCACATCCATAGATCTCTTGGAGGATTACCTCCACATCCCAATTCGGCCATCTCACCGCCAATACTTACGGTTTTGCTATGCAGGGGTGCATTATGAATATGGGGCGCTCCACTTTGGCCTGTCCTCAGCGCCAAGGGTCTTCACCAAGGTCCTGGCAGCCTTGACCGCTCACCTCAGATCCATTCCCATCAGGATCCAGTGCTATCTGGACGACATTCTCATCTCCTCAGCCTCCCCTTCTCAGGCTGAGAGAGATATCCAGGTAGTGCTTAACACGCTGGAACTCCATGGCTTCTTGGTCAACCGATCCAAGAGTCAGCTTGTCCCCGCCACCAGAATTGTCCATCTGGGTGCAATCATTGATTCCCTGGGGTGTAAGGTGTACCTGTCCCAGGATCGGAGAGACAGTCTATTGGCTTTAACCCAGCAAGTTTTGAGGCAAAACTCAGCTCCACTGAATTTGCTGTCCTCCCTCCTGGGCAAGATGATTTCGGCCATTCACATTGTCCCATGGGCTCACTTACACTCCAGAGACCTCCAATGGCTCCTTCCCTATCAGCTTTAGGGAAGGGCCCATTCCCCAGTCAAAGTGAGACTCCAGCCCTCAGTCAGGAAGTCTCTGATTTGGTGGACCACCTCTGCTGTCCACAGGGGCACCTGCTTCCTTCCCCCAAGACAAATCTTAGTCACCACCAATGACAGCCTATCGGGTTGGGGGGCACACGCGGAAGCACAGGTGGCACAGGGCACATGGTCGTTAACTGAGACAACTCTAAGCATAAACGTTTTGGAGCTACGGGCTGTGTTTCTTGCTCTGCAGCAGTTCAGACCTCTTGTGGAGAACTCTCATGTCATGATACTTACTGACAATGTGGCCACCAAGGTCCACATAAACAGACAGGGTGGGACCATGTCAGGACAGCTCATGTCAGAGGCCATGTGGTTGGGGCTATGGGCAGAACAATACCTATTGTCTCTTTCTGCTGAACACATCTCTGGGGTAAGCAACGTCAGGGCAGACTGGCTCAGCCAGAACCAGATAGACCACTCAGAGTGGAGCTTACACCCAGACCTTTTCCACCAACTTGTGGGTCAATTCGGTCAACCTGTGATGGACCTTTTTGCCACCCCAGGGAATGCCCAGCTGCCCAGGTTTCTGTCCCAGTATCAAACTCAGGGGGCGGAAGGTGTGGACGCCCTCCGCTGCACCTGGCCTCATGGGTTGCTTTACGCTTTTCCCCCCATCCCCATCATTCCGCAGGTCATCCGGAAACTCCTGGAAGAAAGAGCCGAGGTGGTACTTCTGGCACCCGACTGGCCAAGGAGAGCCTGGTATGCCGACCTGGTCTCCTTGTCGGTCTCACCCCAATGGAGGATCCCTCCAACAGAGTGGTCGCTGCTCCAGGGGCCAGTGCAGCATCCAGAGCCGCACTGGTTGCAACTGACCGCCTGGCACTTGAGCGGCTCACTCTGAGGAGCCGCCAAATCCCTGAGGATGTTATGGAGGTCTTGCTTGACTCTCGCAGACCGTCCACGCATCGTATTTATGCAGCCTCTTGGAAGGCTTTCTGCTCATGGTGTTCTAGGGAGGGTTATTCCCCACTGGATCTTTCGGTCATAAATGTCCTTTAATTCCTATGCCAGGGGCTAGCTAAGGGTCTTTGCCCAAGTACCCTCAAATGCCAGATTGCTGCCCTGTCCACGGTGCTGTCTTGTCCCTCTCTGGGGAAACTCTCTGCTCACCCCTTAGTCTCCAGGTTCTTAAAGGGCGCAATGAATAGATGCCCTCCTATAGTGCATAGGTATCCCACCTGGGACTTGTCCAAAGTGTTATTAGCACTCATGGGGGCGCCTTTGAGCCTTTGCACTCCATCTCTCTGGCCCACCTAACATACAAGGTGGTTTTCCTGGTGGCTGTCACCTCTGCCCATCGCATTTCCGAACTGGCAGCCCTTTCCATCAGGAGTGACCTCTGTGTGTTCCACCAGGACAGGGTGGTTTTGCGGTTGGATCCCACCTTTCTGCCAAAGGTAAACTCTTACTTTCATTGGGCTCAGGAGGTGGTATTACCTTCCTTTTACCCTTCTCCATCCTCAGACATTGAAAGACAGTGGCACCTCCTGGACGTGAGGTGCGCACTGGACACTTACATACAAAGGACCTCTGCCTTTCGCAAGACTGAAGCCTTGTTTGTCTCTTTCCACCACACTTCCTTGGGGAGGAAAGCATACTCTGTCATGGTTGGTCGATGGATTCGTAATGTCATTAACACTGCATATGAACAAATGTCCTTGCCACGACCCACCAGGATTACGGCCCATTCCACATGCAGTGCAGCCACCACTGCAGCTTGGAACACAAGGGCTTCCATCGAGGAGATCTGCCGGACTGCCACTTGGGCATCTCCAATGCCGTTTGTCCAGCACTACAGACTGGACACTTTTGCCTCTCAGGAGGCTGACCTTGGGTGCAGAGTGCTGGAACAGGTAACATTGGAGGGCGGTGGTCCCAGCCAGAATCAGGAGGCCCTCCCTGGGGACTAAATTACTTTGGTATGTCCCAATCTTGGCGGCTAGCTCCACCCACTATGGAGAATGAGACGTTGTACTTACCTGAGACGTCCATTCTCGTAGGGTGGAGCTAGCCGCCAAGTCCCTCCCTTCTAACGTGTTCTGGCTGGACGAGGAGCCTATTACTTGCATAGTCATTAGGTATCTAGGTGTATTAGTGTACATAGTTATCTTCTCTCTGTAGGTAGTTAGGTTAGGTAGTTAGGTCTCTCACATATCAACTCATGTGTAATTTTCTGTGATTGGACAGTTAATAAACTTGTTAGATTGATGGCACTTGAGTCTGGCATTTATCCCTCGTCAAAAGAGGGGGAATCTAGGCCTAGAGCCACCTTTTATACTTTTCCAGACTCAGTCATAATTGGCTAGAAGGCTGTGCCAATACCCAATCTTGGCGGCTAGCTCCACCCTACGAGAATGGACGTCTCAGGTAAGTACAACGTCTCATTTTCTCCATCGTTGTTATCAACAGCAAATATCCCAATCCATGTCCACCTGAAATGATGAAGCAGTTGGATAATCCCAATGTACTGATGGTCTTCTTTGGGGACCATGAAATAAAGTGAAGAGAGCTTACTGGTTTGAAATTCCTCTTGGGGTAATGAGCCGTATGTCAGCTGCAAGAAAGTGGAGTAATGTTCTCTTCAGTTGTAAGATCAAATGCAATTGTCCTGATCTAGTTTTCATATAAAATATATGCAAGGAAGGGATTGTTTTCCTGAAATTCTTCTAAGCATAAATACAGAAAGGAATTTTTTGAATTATTTCAAACACATAGAATTGATCTATCCTTTTGATAGAAATAAAGAATAGTATTCTCATCACTTTCCTCGGGTGTGGATATCTATGAAGTATCTATGGATACTAAATTCTTGTATTTGGCTTTGTAGTTTCAAAATTATGCTAATTGATAGTCCTTAAACTAGGCTGAACATCATAATAAAAACCTAACCGCAATGTTTATTGCTTCTTAATTAATTGAGAACAACATGAAGAACAGAATATAGAATTGTTCTCCTTAGACCTTTCACAACTTACTTGTGGAATTTTGAAGAATTTTGTAATTTCAGCAATATGAGATGATGTGACGAAATCCAGTCCCCCAATGATAGCCATGAGATTCTTCTGTCTATCACACTTATAGTTAGGGACAAATTCCTGGGATTTGAAAAGCAAGTCTAGGGTGGTGCGATAGGTCATCCTTGAATTGTAGTAACTGTCATAGATGTGGAACCCAAGAGTGATGTTAGGTAAGATCTGGGAGTCCTCATTGATCTCCTTCACAGCAAAGGCCAAGGCAAGGACGTGTTGATGAAATTTGATCAATATACTGCAAAAATTTAAATACCCCAATTGAAAGAGAAAAGTTACAATTCTCATAAGGTGGCATCATTTCTGTATAAATAACAACTAATTCTTTCTCTGATAGTAGTAAAAAGATAATCACTTTTTCTAATGTTCTTAATAATTTCTACAGAGGATCCCTGGTTGCTCTCTGAGCTTGGTGGCTTTCTTGCAGACATTTCATTTCCCAAAATAAGTAACATCATCACTGCCTGGCACCGAGGATGGTATCTAGTTTGGATAATGAAATGTCTGCAAGAAAACAACACAACTCAGAGAGCACCAAGGACCTCTAATTTCCATCCTGAACTAAAATATTCTCCTTTATTGGAAATTTCTGTAGAACTCAAATTGATTTTACACAACATTTCCATGACTTCTGAGAAATATGTAATGCAACAAATACCAGTAGTCCCTTTTTTCAAACTACTATATTTTCTATGATGTTTTAAAAAAATGGTTTATGAACAGATTCAGGAGGTAACACTTATTTACTGTATGTAGGTTTTGTGAGGAGAGATAATGCCAAATATTTCTAAAAATTATTTTTATCCTAGTAAATCTTCATATAGAGATTTCTTGATCTGAAGTTTTGTACATTTCATGTGAAAGACTTTAAAATAATATAAAGAGAGCTAATTCTTCTTTCATAACAGTTGGAAGAAACGCAAGGCATAGATTGTATTTTAAACCGTACATTTATGCACAAATAACTTTTTAGTCATATAAAGCATTTTTGAAAATCTGGGTAAGATTAGGTAGAGAAAGAAATTCTTACACTGGTATGTCATAAGGTTTCTTAGAAGGATTTTCATTAAATTTAATTTCATAAAGGTGATAAGCAAAATGAGATGTCATGCCACCAATGATGAAGTCTCCAGGCTGGTACCACTCATGTGGAACAAGGAAAGCATCACTTGCAGGACATTTCAAAGTAACTACTTTGTGTACCAAAAAAACCACAAGAAACAACTTCATGCTTTTGTTATTGTGAAAATGTTTTCCTTTCCATCCTACCGATCAGAAAGTACATATAACCCAATACTTCATCTAAAAATTGATCCAAGGGTTATATCTGACAATGCACCTAATGAGAAAATATATCATTTTCTATTTGAAGATCCGTGTGAGCACAAATTTGTATCCTGAATTCCACCCTTATTTGAACAGCTACTCTGGCAGATGAGAACAGAGGGTAGAAACCTGAAGCAATGAGTCTGACAGAGCTGTTATTACCCTTGTGCCAAACTTCCTGTGGTTCAAGTGTTTCTTTATATCTAAGCTGATACCTTGACTGTTATTGAATATCATCCCTACTATGTAGCCTTTGGTGTTTTGACCTAGCTAAGAAAATATGGTGATTCCTGTAGGAGATAATTATTTTGTTTTGATGAGGTAATAATAGGCTAATGGGTCATTTTTTTAAACGACCAAATACCAATAAAAATAATATAAGGAGATTTGCAATAAAACATATGCTTAGTTGTTTTAAATTGTTGAAAGTGTTTTTTGAATCTACAAATATTTATTTTCTATCATTTTTTCACAAAATAGAATATTAACATATCCAGCAGGTATCAGTCATTTGTTGTATGAATGTTTTGTGAAGAGTAAGGAGCGGGACAAAGCTCAGAGGTAATTATAAAGGAAGAGTATAAACTACAAGCATTTATTTATTTATTTATTTTGTGAGATTTATATACCGCCTCACAGTGCAAGCACTCTCTAAGTGGTTTACACCTGTAAGCAATGTATTTTTATATTGCCCCCAACAATCTGGGTCCTCATTTTACCTACCTCGGAAGGATGGAAGGCTGAGTCAACCTTGAGCCGGTGTGATTTGAACTGCTAACCTGCGGATCACAGTCAGCTAAAGTGACCTGCAGTACTGCCTCTAACCGCTGTGCCACCTCGACTCATCATTTCCTGATGACTTAGTATTTATATTAGAAGAACCTTTAGAAACTGGCTCTAAACTGATAAGGAAAATTGAGGAATATGGAGAGGTGGCAGGGATGAAAATCAATAAAGACAAAACTAAGGTATTAGTTAAAAATCTTACAACAAAAAAAAAGGGAATTGACAGAGAAAATTGGTTTACAGAGAGCAAAAAAGGTAAAATATCTTGTTATCCAGATAACAGCAAGGTGTGTGACAATCAAAGAGGACAATTATACAAAATTGATAGAACAAATTAAATTGGATCTGGAAAGGTGGAAGAATCTACAGTTATCTGTGATAGAGAGAATAGCAGTTGTAAAAATGAAGATACTACCAAAATTATTCTTTTTATTTCAAACATTACCGATAAAGTTAGAAAATATTTTTTTTTGACGAACTAAATAAAATGACTCTGAAGTATATCTGGCAAGGTAAAAAAATAATAATAAAATTGAAAATGTTAAAGAAATCTAGAAGTAACGGGGGCTTTGGACTTCCAGATTGGGAAGACCCGGAGTCCTCCGGGAGTTGGGCGGCATATAAGAAACACCAATAAAATAAATAAATAAATAAATAAATAAATAAATAAATAAATAAATAAATAAATAAATAAATAAATAAATAAATAAATAAATAAATAAATAAATAAATAAATAAATAAATAAATAAATAAATAAACTATATCATCAGGCATCAGCTCTTACATGGTTAAAAGAATGGGTAAATTTGAAACACAGAAGGCTATTACTTTTAGAAGGGCATGACTTGCAACTAGGTTGGCATGCTTTTTTTTTGTATGGCAGAAACACGACACATAAATATTTCCAGAATCATTATGTGAGAAATGTGCTATTTAACATATGGGGAAAAAAATAAAACACAACATTATAGGGAAATACCTGTCTGGCTCTCCACACTTGAGCCATTAATATAGCCAAACCTGATTAATTTGGGGAAAAATGTATTTTATAAAGATATTCTAAACGAGAGTGGTGAACTGAAATCCAGGCGACAATTGCAGAAACAAGGGGTAAATCTAGCTTCGTGGCCATACTTCCAGATTCAGTCAAGATACGAGAAAGACGTTAAAACTTGGGTGGTTTGCAAGTGACTTATCCATTGCTTCAAGGAGGGGATTTCTGGTTCATGTGAGGACAACTCTGGAATAGTATTAAATTCTTGCCCTGCGGCTACTCTGAAAGGGGTGAATCCTGTGCTAGTGTGTAAAGCATTATTATAAGCCACTTCAGCAAAAGGCAGTAGCTCGGTCCAGTTGTCTTATTGGTAATTAATAAACCAACGCAGGTATTGCTCCAGAACCAAGTTAGCTTGTTTCATCGCCCCATTCATTTGTGGATGATGTATAGAACTAAGTCCCTGTTCAGTTCCAAGGAGGTCCAAGAAGGCTTTCCAGAACTTGGAGGTAAATTGGGCCCCTCTATCTGAAATAATACATTGTGGAACACCATGCAAGCGATAAATGTGTAGTAAAAATAGCTTAGCTTGGGCTTTTGCTGTAGGGATCTTTTGGCATGGTATGAAATGGACTTGCCTCAAGAAGAGATCTGTGATGGCCCAGATTACTGTGTTTCAAGAATTCTCGGCCAATTCTATGATGAAATCCATGGAGATCTATCTCCAGGTTGTAGTGGACTGGGGGTCTTCCCTTGCCTGCGCTTAGCTGCAGCACAAATGAGACAGCTTGTTACACAGCTTTCCACATTCTTCTTTAACGAATGCCATCAGAGTTGCCATTTTAGCAAGTGTAGAGTTTTTACAAAACCAAAATGACCTGCTAAACTGGAGTTGTGAAAGGCCTGCATAGTTTTTAATCTGTCCCTGGCTGGGACACAGAGTTTGTCTCCCACCCAAGCTAGCCCATCCTTCATTGTGCAGGTGTGTTTGTGAAAAATGAACCACTCGTCTGTTTCCAATGGTTTTTTAAAGCACCATGATGGTGGTGTTATCTAAGCTGGAGGGTTCCTCCTTTGTCTGTGACAACTTTGGCTGCTAGTTGGGAAGCTGAGAGTAAAGGTTTAACCATATCTGCCTTAGTACTTTTGTATTGGGGTAGCCTGGACAGGGCGTCTGCCAGAAAGTCCCCCCACCCTTTGTTAAATACTTCAAACTAAAATTAAACCATTGGAAATACTGTACCCATCGGATTTGTTTTGGAGACATTTTACTCAGGGTTTTGAGAGCTTCTAGATTCTTGTGGTTGGTCCAGACTTTTGCTCCCCTCCAGGAAATGCCTCCAAGTCAGAATTGCCCACCAGACTTCAAAAGCCTATTTCTCCAATATCATCCACCTTTATTCAGTTTCAGTTAACTTTTTAGAGGTGTAAACACATGATTGCAATTTGCCTCCTTCATTTTCTTACAGTGAAATTGCTCTGACTGCCACGTCACTGGCATCGGTTTGAATTACTAATGGTTTCTCGGCATCCGGGTGTTTTAACACTGGTTTGGCCGAAAAAACTCTTTTCAGTTTCTCAAATGACGCTTAGCATTCCATAGACCATTTTAGCACCTGGCTGGGCTTTGGATTAGCTATCCCTTTGGTTTTCAGCAAGTTTGTAATCAGAAGCATTATCTGGCCAAAGAAGGGGATGAATTGCTGATAGAAGTTAGCGAAACCCATATTTGGTTAGATGACACCAACGAACATGATATCACTAAGGTTCGCAACATTATCAGCAACAATTGTACATCAACTATTTCCCCCGATGAAATCATTGAAATTTCCAGAGATGGCCCCGAGTTCAAGAACAGCGACAGCTTGGTGGCCGCACAGTTTTGTAGAGTCGTTTGCAAAAATGAATCCAGCAAATGCAGATTCATTTATACAATAAATTCAATTGCCAAAACCAACACCAACCATAACAAACTTCGCTCACAGCATGACCTATCCATACTGCAATAAGCCTGCTCTCGTGAACTCCACGCAGAACTTAAAAGACATCAAGACCAAGGAGATACTGACTTTTATTTATTTATTTATTTATTTTGGCAGTTTTTCTATGCCGCCCTACTCCCTCAGGACTCAGGGCGGCATACAACATTTTATGAAAACTCCAAACAAATCATTAAAAAGGCAATTTTAAAAACAATTTAAAAAACATATAAACACCATACATACATGGGGGAGACATCAGATATAAAGTTGTCTCAAACTCACCCCACCTGTCAATTATACATTGACTACCACGCTGACTGCATCAAAAATAAGTCCCACAATCCATCTCCCAACCTCCAAACCCCCATCATCCAAAACCAGGTACACACACCTCTAACTTCCTCAATACCAACCACTACTGACCTTAAATGCAAGCTAATTAACGCAAGAAGCATCGTAAACAAAATGCCTGAATTCCTCCTCTTACTAAATACGGCTATATTTGACATTATATTTGTCTGTGAAACATGGCATCCCTCCCTGACTCCATTATCACAGTAAGAGACTATCATATTTACCGGTCCTATTGCGAAATCCGTAGAGGAGGCGGTGTTGCTATATTCTATAAAAAGTCCCTATTTTTTGTGGCAATCCCCCAAATATTGTAACATTGTTATCATGTCACCCCTAGTCCTTTTTACCTGACTAGGCATACACAACTACTGCAACTGTTCTTCATATGTTTTAGCCTCCAGCCCCCTAATCATCTTTGTTTCTTTTCTCTGCACTCTTTCTAGAGTCTCAACATCTTTTTTATAGTGTGGTGAATAGAACTGGATGACTCTAGAATTTCATGCGGTCTTGATTCTATCCCTCTATTAATGCAGCCTAGAATTGTACTGTGGATTTTTTTGCCTGGGAAAATTTCATTTCAATAAATTTCCCATATTATTAATACTTGATAAAAGTTTACAGTGGAAATAGATTTATTTCAGCTTGTATTTGTAGAGAGTGAATTGTTGCGACCCAGTATGAAAGCCTTTTTTAAAAAATACAGTTAAATATACAGTATTCACAGTGTATATTACATTTCAAAGCACACTAAAAAAATTCAAACTAATATCTTTATAACACTGTATTAAATATATATTCATAAAATGGTAGTCAGCTTTTTACTTTATTTGTATAGTGCTTTATGAACCGAAAGTACAAAACTCATGAAAACGTCACTGCAAACATTGGACATCATTTGAGTCAATATCTGAAATACCCTAATAGCAACTAAGAAAACTAGATGAAAGTCAAGTTCAACAGGAGTGTTGAAAGGGAGAATGGATTAGGTTAAAGAATCTTGGAAAATGATGGAAATGTAGCAACATGAGCACTTGTGAAATGGGCTTCAATATGAATGAATCTTAAATACCCTACATAAAACCTTCCTTGACAGAAAAAAATACTATGTTTCTACAGGTTTTATAAATACTTCCTTAGACAGCAAACAGTTTTTCTATTCTTTTTTTCAGCAATTTTTTTACACAAATCCTACTTTGATAACAATAATGATAATGGTGATGATGGTGATGATGATGATGATGATGATAATGATTGTTACTACAACTTTATATGTTTCTTACAGACTGCATTCTTTCTACTTCTTTTTTCAGCAATTTCTCTGAGCCAGAAATATCACATGATGTACTAATTTCTCTTTGTGAGTTGTTTCCTGTGGTTGAGGTCAGGTCGGAAAACAATGATGTAGCACTTTGGCAGGAATATGCATCCCAGTAATGCAGCACTGGAGGCCAAGATGGAGAAGACCTCCACAGCTACCATGGCTTTTCCTTTTGTGCTCAGATAGGCTGGAAAGAAGGAGATCCAAACACTGCAAAAGGCCAACATGCTGAAGGTGATGAACTTGGCTTCATTAAAGCTATCAGGTAATTTACGGGCGAGGAAAGCCACAATAAAGCTGGCGATGGCCAAGATACCCATGTAGCCCAAGAGACAGTAGAAGAAGAAAGCTGACCCCTCATTGCACTGTAAAATCATTTCTTGGAGCGCTGAGTGCATGTCCAACTCAGGGAATGGAGGTGATGTTGACAACCAAAGGATACAAATACATACTTGGACAAGGGAACAGGAAAGAACAGCAGAAAAGGCCAATCTTCTCCCCACCCATTTCCTCATCTGAGATCCTGGTTTAGTGGCCATGAAAGCCAAAACCACAGTGATGGTTTTGGCCAGAACACTAGAAATGGCCACACAGAAAGTGATGCCAAACATTGATTGTCGGGCAAGACATGTCACTTTGCCAGGTTGGCTGAGGAAGAGCAAAGAGGAGAGAAAACAGAGCTGAAGAGAGACGAGGAGGGTGTAGGTTAAGGACCTGTTGTTGGCTTTGGCAATGGGAGAATCCCTGTGCTTAATAAAAATTCCAAGTACCCAAGATGTCAAGAGGAATAAACCAAGAGCTGATGAAGCTAAACAAATTCCTAAGGATTCTTCAAAGGTTAGAAACACCACTGTTTTCAGGATACAGCCTTTCTTTCCATTATTCGGATAATGATCTTCTGGACATTGAAAACAGTCATTCATATCTGGGAGGAAAGTCAAGAAATTTTTCATCTAGGCATTCCAAATTATTGAAATTCATTTTATTAGTTTTATGCATCCTAAAGTTGTATATTAAAGTTTGCTTAAGTCTAATGAAAATTGGTAGAATTCCAAACCTACCATTTTGATTTGAAATTTTCCCTTCAGGGCATGGAACACAGTCAAAGCAGCAGAACTGATTTCCCTCAATCCCTTTCTTCCAGGATCCAGGAAAACAAGGGTCATTGCATCGAGAAAGCGGAGGAACCTGATGATAAGGAGACAAGATTTTGAAATTGGAGATATTTAAAACAGTTTCTGAATTTTCTCCTTAATGGGGTAACATGATTATTGACTTCCCAAAAGGATACTGTATTTAACAACTTCATTAACAACTTAAAAAGATATAGAATTTACAATGATGTAAAAAAGTTCCTGTTTGAAGGGAAGGGGAATTATATCATAGCACATGGTGAGAATCTTATGAAAACACAGCCACTCTTATTATTTCAAATGGAAATGCCCACCAAATATGCAACCATGTTTTTTTTTATTGTAATATCCTATTTGTCAATTTGAGGAATGCTTGACTATAAACATTCCAAAGAATATGCCAATTTAAAAAAAACAACAACAGAAATTAGATCTCTAAAGAGTCTATGTTCAATATGTGATCATAATGGGTTAAGGCATGGATCATAATGGATTAAGGTGAAATCACTAATTCGATACCTGGTTAAAAGCTGGGTGCCAGACAATTAGATCTTCATCAATCCACAATTCCTTCCCTTTTGGAGCCTGTAAATCCATCTTTCCGACTCTAACTCTCTAAAAGGATCTGTTCGGAAAAGTGATCAAGTTGGTGATGTCGAATCCACCTGTTGCTTCCCCTTTCTCATTCAGGAACACTCTCTCCCCAGCTGAATTATTAAAAGAAATCCCTTGAAGAAATTGATGGAGCTACTTGAAAACGAATTTAAAGAGAGAGGGAATTAAAAGCAATATAATAGAGAAAAGAGAATCATATTCAGGTTTCATACACTCATTCTTCCTATTCCTATAACTATTATTAGGTATGAACCCTTAGAAATTTGACAGTCAATATTGCTTGATAATGTACATGTCCACATTATATATACAGTATATAGCAATAGCAATAGCACTTTACTTATATACTGCTTCATAGTGCTTTACAACACTCTCTAAGCGGTTTACAGAGTTCAGCATATTGCCCCCAACAATCTGGGTCCTCATTTTATCCACCTCGGAAGGATGGAAGGCTGAGTCAACCTTGAGCCTAGTGAGATTTGAACAGCTGAACTGCTGAACTAGCAATCAGCTGAAGGTCGCAATGCTGCTTTTAACCACTGCGCTATCTCAGCTCCTTTTGATATTAATATAAGGAAGAGTACGAATGAACTGAAACAGAATGGATAAAAGGTTCTGGAATTATGAACCTTCCTTAAATTATGATTTAGATCAGGGATGTCAAATCACACCATCATATTGTCATCATGTGACATATCAGGACTTATTCCCTCTTTGCTAAACCGGGGGTGAGCGTGGCCGGTGTCTGACACCCCTATTTTAGATTCACTACATAGATGATGATGATGATGATGATGATGATGATGATGATGATGATGATGATGATGATGATAATGATAATAATGATGATGATGATGATGATGATGATGATGATGATGATGATGATGACGACAACAACAACAACAACAACAACGGAGTTGGAAGGTACCTTGGAGGTCTTCTAGTCCAACCCCCTGCTTAGGCAGGAAACCCTACACTACTTCAGACAAATGGTTATCCAACATCTTCTTAAAAACTTCCAGTGTTGGAGCATTTAGAACTTCTGGAGGCAAGCTGTTCCACTGATTAATTGTTCTAACTGTCAGGAAATTTCTCCTTAGTTCTAAGTTGCTTCTCTCCTTGTTTGGTTTCCACCCACTGCTTCTTGTTCTACCCTCAGGTGCTTTGGAGAATAGTTTGACTCCCTCTTTTTTGTGGTAACCCCTGAGATATTGGAACACTGCTATCATGTCTCCCCTGGTCCTTCTTTTCATTAAACTAGACATACCCAGTTCCTGCAACCGTTCTTCATATGTTTTAGCCTCCAGTCCCCTAATCATTTTTGTTGCTCTTCTCTGCACTCTATCTAGAGTCTCAACATCCTTTTTACATCGTGGCGACCAAAACAGAATGCAGTATTCCAAGTGTGGCCTTACCAAGTGGCCTTACCAAGTGGTATATAAAGTGGTATTAACACTTCACGTGATCTTGATTCTATCCCTCTGTTAATGCAGCCTAGAACTGTGTTGGCTTTTTTGGCAGCTGCTGCACACTGCTGGCTCATATTTAAATGGTTATCCACTAGGACTCCAAGATCCCTCTCACAGTTACTACTGTTGAGCAAGGTACCACATATACTGTACCTGTGCATTTTGTTTTTTGTTTTTGCCTAAATGTAGAACCTTACTTTTTTCACCATTGAATTTCATTTTGTTTGATAGCGCCCAATGTTCAAGTCTTTCAAGATCCTTATGTATCTTGAGCCTATCTTCTGGAGAGTTGGCTCTTCCTGCCAGTTTTGTGTCATCTGCAAATTTGATGAGTTCCCTATCTATCCCCTCATCCAAGTAATTGATGAGGATGTTGAAGAGTACTGGGCCTAAAACAGAACCTTGGGGTACTCCACTGCATACTTCCCTCCATGTAGATGCAGTTCCATTGAGCATTACACATTGAGTGCGGTTGGTAAGCCAGTTTTGAATCCATCTGCTGATGTTGCTGTCCATCCCACATTTTTCTACTTTATCTAGTAGTAGGTTATGGTCTACTTTATCAAATGCCTTACTGAAGTCCAAATAAATTATATCGACAGCATTCCTCTGGTCCACTAATTTGGTCACTTTATCAAAGAATGCAATAAGATTAGTCTGGCAGGATCTGTTTTTAACAAACCCATGTTGGCTTTTGGTTAGTACTTTGTTTGCTTCTAGGTGTTATTTGATTCATTGCTTGATTATCTTTTCCAAAATTTTCCCAGGTATTGAGGTCAGGCTGATAGGTCTGTAATTTCCTGGATCTGTTTTTTTCCCCTTTTTTGAAGATGGGAACTACATCAGCTCTTTTCCAGTCCTCTGGCAGTTCCCCGGTGCTCCAGGATCTTTGAAAATTAAAGTTCAGTGGTTCTGAGATCTCGTCTGCCAGTTCCTTCAGAACCTTGGAATGTAGTCCATCTGGTCCTGGTGATTTGAATTTGTCTACGGTAGACAGGTGTTCATTTACCATTTTCTTCCCTATTTTAACTTGTGTTCCTAATATGCTTTTGTGATGCTGTTTTTCATAGGTTGGACTGTTTTTTCCCTTTGTTTAAAGACAGATGCAAAAAACGTGTTAAGTAGCTCTGCTTTCTCCCTGTTGCTTGTCACCTTCTTTGCCACTTTCTCCCTGCAATGGACCAATTGTTTCCTTGACTTTTTTCTTGTTTTTAATATGTTGGAAGAAGCTTTTTTGTTACTTTTTACTTTTGTCGCAAGCCTTTGTTCATTGTGAGCCTTAGCTTTCCTCACTTCACCATTACAGGCTCCAGCTATTTGCTGATATTATGCCTTAGTTATTTCCCCTTCTTTCCACTTTTTATACTTGTCCTTTTTGTCTTTCAATTTGTCAGAGAGTTCTTTATGCAGCCATGCTGGTTTCTTTTGAGACCTTTTATATTTCTTCCTCATTGGTATTGTGCTAGTCTGGGCTTTTATAATCTCACTTTTCAAAATTTCCCAAGCTTCTTGAGTTGTTTTCCCCTTCAGGATTCTCATCCATGGAATCTTTCCCAAATTACCTTCTCTACTTTTTGGGTAACAAAGTTGTCAGCTAGGTTTGTTAGGAACCTGTTGGATCTTCCACTTGGTGCAGAGTTTGTCTCCCAGTTGATGTCAGGGTAGTTAAAATCCCCCATTACTGTTGTGATGTGCTTCCTACATACCTTAGTTCGCTGACTAGCAAAAAGTTCATCTACTTCCTCTGTTTGGTTGGGTGGCCTATAGTATAGACGTATGGCAATGTCATTTGGCCCCCCTTTAATATTGACCCAAATGCATTCAAGATGATTTTCATTATTGTTGTGCTCTATTTCTGTAGAGATGTAGTTATTTCTTATATATAGTGCAACTCCACCTCCTCTTTTATTTGGTCTGTTTTTTTTAAATAATTTAAATCCCTCTAGCTGTATATTCCATTTGTCAATTTCATCACACCAAGTTTCCGTAATGGCAACTATATCATATCTTCCCTCATTTACTTGAAGTTTTAATTCACCCTGTTTATTCCTCATACTCTGTGCATTGGTGTTTAGACATTTAAGTCCATTTTTATTGACCCTGTGTTTACTGTCTACATAACCTGTGTTGTGCCTGACTGCCCCTACTTTCTTGCCACCTGTTTGATTAGTGGTATGGCACTCACTATTAAATGCTTGGCTTTGCTTGACAGCAGGGCTGATAAACTTACCCGCACACATATCTGTATTGTGTGTACTGTTAACCCTATTAATTTTAGATTGCTGGAGACAGAAATGATCTGTATCAATTAATTCTCTGTCCCCGCTGTTCAGTTTAAATGATTATCCAGGAAATCTGTGAATTTAATACCAAGTAGAGATGCATGCAAAGCATCTCCTTTGTTCAGTTTTTCATTGAATTAATTCAACCTAGATCATATCTAATCTTTCCTCGTTGTCCTTTACTCAAATTTTAGTATCTGAGACCCAAGCATTCCTCCTTAGAGAGATGCAAGGTAGAGATTATTACAAACATATTTCATGTTTCATACTATGGATGTCACATTAAAGAAGGCCCACTTTTATTTCATTACTCTAAAACTCTGATAGAGACAGAAAGCTCAGCTTGTTACCCATGAAAAGTCCATGAACCACATAGAGAATTCTTGGAGAATTGATTATTTTTGGAGGAGGCAATGAAAAGTAATCTAAAGTATCATTTGAACTATCTCTTATTATGCAATGTATGGTGATTTACTGAATAACTTCTACTGACATCTAAACCATAATTTGTACATTATTTTCTCGATCATCAGAATAACAAGAGAAACTATTTTTTCTATATCTATTTCAGACAGATATACAGTACGTTAGGGTCAAGAGAAGGCTGGAGGTCTTCTAATCCAACACCCTACTCAAGGAGAAGACCCTGTGCTATTTCAGATAAGTAGCTGTCCTTCTATTCCTAAAAATCTCCAATGTTGGAGCATCCAAAACTTCTGAAGGCAAACTGTCCCACTAATTAATTGTTCATGGTTCTCACCATCAAGAAATTCCTCCTTATTTCTAGGTTGTTTTCTCATGCTTGATTCCACAAATCAGAAAATATTAGGACATTCGACAATGGCTTCAAAATATAATTCTACCTCAAAGTGCTTATTGAAATAAAAGAAATGTCCAATACAAAGGGAATACCTGCCAAGCCTGGAGATGTGGAAGGTCAGGATTTTTACAGATCACAGGCTTTTTTCTATTGAAATGTAATGTGCATTGAGCTTGCATAGCATGAGCCACAGCATAAACAGCATTGTAGATGCTGTAGCTTTGGCCAGTCATCTCCATTTCAAAGGCAGGCCCAGGAAGATCCTCTAGCTTCATCTCATCACTGCACTGCCTACTATGCATTTCTTGTAATTCTGGTTTTGGAAGTGAACAATCAAATGCTTGTTCCCAAACTTCCTGTATAAACCCATCTCTGTAGATCAAAACAGGATTTATGGTCTGAAGAAATTCCTTGAAACCTGTAACCGCTCTTGAATGAACAGTGAAGGAAATAGCCCCATGGAACATCTGGAGATCCCAACTGATTTGAAATCCTGATAATATGAAATCAATCTGTGCAGTCATGATCCACACACCTCTAAATAATGCAATTTCATTGCTTTCAGGATTTGTCAAAACTGTGGCTAATCTTAGCCACATAGTTGTCAATGATTCTCCATAGACAAGAAATGCATTGGCTCGGCTATTTATCCAATTCATGGAAATAATTAAGATTCTTTGAATTACTTCTACGTAGTCTTCAAAGTGGATTAGTTGTGAAAGCTTTTCTATGAACGCTGAGCAGATTCCATACTCTGAAAGTAAGGGCTGTATATTCTTTAAGAAATTTTCTCCATCGTTGTTATCAACAGCAAATATCCCAATCCACGTCCACCTGAAATGACGAAGCAGTTGGATAATCCCAATGTACTGATGGTCTTCTTTGGGGACCATGAAATAAAGTGAAGAGAGCTTACTGGTTTGAAATTCCTCTTGGGGTAATGAGCCGTATGTCAGCTGCAAGAAAGTGGAGTAATGTTCTCTTCAGTTGTAAGATCAAATGCAATTGTCCTGATCTAGTTTTCATATAAAATATATGCAAGGAAGGGATTGTTTTCCTGAAATTCTTCTAAGCATAAATACGGAAAGGAATTTTTTGAATTATTTCAAACACATAGAATTGATCTATCCTTTTGATAGAAATAAAGAAGAGTATTCTCATCTCTTTCCTCGGGTGTGGATATCTATGAAGTATCTATGGATACTAAATTCTTGTATTTGGCTTTGTAGTTTCAAAATTATGCTAATTGATAGTCCTTAAACTAGGCAGAAAATCTTAATACAAACCTAACATCAACGTTTATTGCTTCTCAATTAATTGAGAACAACATGAAGAACAGAATACAGAATTGTTCTCCTTAGCCCTCTCACAACTTACTTGTGGAATTTTGAAGAATTTTGTAATTCCAGCAATATGAGATGATGTGACAAAATCCAGTCCCCCAATGATAGCCATGAGATTCTTCTGTCTATCACACTTATAGTTAGGGACAAATTCCTGGGATTTGAAAAGCAAGTCTAGGGTGGTGCGATAGGTCATCCTTGAATTGTAGTAACTGTCATAGATGTGGAACCCAAGAGTGACGTTAGGTAAGATCTGGGAGTCCTCATTGATCTCCTTCACAGCAAAGGCCAAGGCAAGGACGTGTTGATGAAATTTGATCAATATACTGCAAAAATTTAAATACCCCAGTTGAAAGAGAAAAGTGACAATTCTCATAAGGTGGCATCATTTCTATATGAATAACAACTAATTCTTTCTCTGATAGTAGTAAAAAGATAATCACTTTTTCTAACGTTCTAAATGATTTCTACAGAGGATCCCTGGTTGCTCTTTGAGTTTGGTGGCTTTCTTGCAGACATTTCATTTCCCAAAATAGGTGACATCATCACTGCCTGACACTGAGTATGGTATCTAGTTTGGATAATGAAATGTCTGCAAGAAAACAACACAACTCAGAGAGCACCAAGGACCTCTCATTTCCATTCTGAACTAAAATATTCTCCTTTATTGTTAATTTCTATAGAACTCAAATTGATTTTACACAACATTTCCATGACTTCTGAGAAATATGTAATGCAACAAATACTAGTAGTCCCTTTTTTCAAACTACTATATTTTCTATGATGTTTTTAAAAAATGGTTTATGAACAGATTAGGGAGGTAACACTTATTTACTGTATGCATGGTTTGTGAGGAGAGAGAATGCCAAATATTTCTAAAAATTATTTTTATCCCAGTAAATCTTCATATAGAGATTTCTTGATCTGAAGTTTTGTACATTTCATGTGAAAGACTTTAAAATAATGGAAAGAGAGCTAATTCTTCTTTCAAAACAGTTGGAAGAAAGGCAAGGCAAAGATTGTATTTTAAACCCTACATTTATGCACAAATAACTTTTTAGTCATATAAAGGATTTTTGAAAATCTGGGTAAGATTAGGTAGAGAAAGAAATTCTTACACTGGTATGTCATAAGGTTTCTTAGAAGGATTTTCACTAAATTTAATTTCATAAAGGTGATAAGCGAAATGAGATGTCATGCCACCAATGATGAAGTCTCCAGGCTGGTACCACTCATGTGGAACAAGGAAAGCATCACTTGCAGGACATTTCAGAGTAACTACTTTGTGTACCAAAAACACCACAAGAAACATCTTCATGCTTTTGTTATTGTGAAAATGGTTTCCCTTCCATCCTACCGATCAGAAAGTACATATAATCCAATACTTCATTTAAAGATTGATCCAAGGGTTATATCTGACAATGCACCTAATGAGAAAATGTATCATTTTGTATTTGAAGATCCGTGTGAGCACAAATTTGTATACTGAATTCCACCCATATTTGAACAGCTACTCTGGCAGATGAGAACAGAGGATAGAAACCTGAAGCAATGAGTCTGACAGAGCTGTTATTACCCTTGTGCCAAACTTCCTGTGGTTCAAGTGTTTCTTTATATCTAAGCTGATACCTAGACTGTTATTGAATATCATCCCTACTATGCAGCCTTTGGTGTTTTGACCTAGCTAAGAAAATATGGTGATTCCTGTAGGAGATAATTATTTTGTTTTGATGAGGTAATAATAGGCTAATGGGTCATTTTTTAAAACTACCATATACCAATGAAAATAATATAAGGGAGATTTGCAATAAAACACATGCTTAGTTGTTTTAAATTGTAGAAAGTGTTTTTTGAATCTACAAACATTTATTTTCTTTTTTTAAATTTTTTTTTATTATTTTTCTTCATTAAACATCTGAATATTTTGATACAGATCTACACCCGTTTTTACAACATTGTTATATCTCAATTATGCACATTAAATCATAAATTTACAGTCTCTTCTGTCTTCGTTTTCTTCTTACGTTGTCACACAGTCTTTCCTCTTTTTTTAGTCCAGTTGTACCATCTAGTCCATGTTTTGTAGTATTCTTGCATTGTCCTTTGAGTTGAATAGTCAGCATTTCCATTTCAGCACATCTATATATTTTGTCCATTAGTATATTTTCTGGTGGGGTTTGATTGTCTTTCCAATATTGTGCATATGTTATTCTTGCCGCAGTTGTAATATGTAGTATTAAATATTGTATGTTTTTTGGATGTTTTTTTTCCATTATCCCCAGCAGGAAAAATTCTGGGGTAAATTCCATTGTTCTCTCTGTAATTTTTTGGGAAAAGGTGCATGCTTGGTTACAGGAAATTACAAACATTTATTTTCTATCATTTTTTCACAAAATAGAATATGAACATATCCAGCAGGTATAAGTCATTTGTTGTATGTATGTTTTGTGAAGAGTAAGGAGCGGGACAAAGATCAGAGGTAATTAAAAAGGAAGAGTATAAACTACAAGCATTTGCTGATGACTTAGTATTTATATTAGAAGAACCTTTAGAAACTGGCCCGAAACTGATAAGGAAAATTGAGGAATATGGAGAGGTGGCAGGGATGAAAAATAGTAAAGACAAAACTAAGGTATTAGTTAAAAATCTTACAACAACAAAAAAAAGGAATTGACAGAGAAAATTGGTTTACAGAGAGCAAAGAAGGTAAAATATCTTGTTATCCAGATAACAGCAAGGTGTGTGACAATCAAAGAGGACAATTATACAAAATTGATAGAACAAATTAAATTGGATCTGGAAAGGTGGAAGAATCTACAGTTATCTGTGATAGAGAGAATAGCAGTTGTAAAAATGAAGATACTACCAAAATTATTCTTTTTATTTCAAACATTACCGATAAAGTTAGAAAATATTTTTTTTTTGACGAACTAAATAAAATGACTCTGAAGTATATCTGGCAAGGTAAAAAAATAATAATAAAATTGAAAATGTTAAAGAAATCTAGAAGTAACGGGGGCTTTGGACTTCCAGATTGGGAAGACCCGGAGTCCTCCGGGAGTTGGGCGGCATATAAGAAACACCAATAAAATAAATAAATAAATAAATAAATAAATAAATAAATAAATAAATAAATAAATAAATAAATAAATAAATAAATAAATAAATAAATAAATAAATAAATAAATAAATAAATAAATAAATAAATAAATAAATAAATAAATAAATAAACTATATCATCAGGCATCAGCTCTTACATGGTTAAAAGAATGGGTAAATTTGAAACACAGAAGGCTATTACTATTAGAAGGGCATGACTTGCAACTAGGTTGGCATGCCTTTCTTTCGTATGGCAGAAACACGACACATAAATATTTCCAGAGTCACTATGTGAGAAATGTGCTATTTAACATATGGGGGGAAAAAATAAAACACAACATTATAGGGAAATACCAGTCTGGCTCTCCACAATGGAGCCATTAATATATCCAAACCTGATTAATTTGGGAAAAAATGTATTTTATAAAGATATTCTAAATGTGAGTGGTGAACTGATATCCAGGCGACAATTGCAGAATCAAGGGGTGAATCTAGCTTGGTGCCCATACTTCCAGATTCAGTCAAGATACGAGAAAGACGTTAAAACTTGGGGTGTAAAAAAACAACCAACAGTATTGGACAAAATCTTAATGGGGATGGATGAAAAACTGATCAAAAATATATATATAATTATTTACTGAACTATAAAATGGAGGAAGATAGAGACAGAGAAATGATTATTGCTTGGGCAAAAAACTTTGGGTACAATATAGAATTAGAGAAATGGCAAAAACTTTGGGACAGAAGTTACAAACTGACGATGGCCTCGGCTTACAAAGAAAACCTCTATAAAATCTTTTACAGGTGGCACTTACCACCTGCAAGATTGGCGAAAATGTTCAGTAACCTGTCCGCCAAATGCTGGAAATGTAACCAGACCCCTGGCACCTACTATCATATGTGGTGGATGTGTAGTAAGGCAAAAAAATATTGGGAGAAAACACATAACTGGCTGGAAATGGTAACAGCAAAATATTGAGTTTAAAGCAGAAACATGCCTTTTAGGTATATTATCAGAGAGTTATGACAAAGTGACCACATATTTAGTGTTACATACACTAACAGCAGCAAGGATTATATACGCCAAATCCTGGAAAAATGTGGACACTCCACCGGATGAGGAGGTAATTAGGATAATTTGGGATTGTGCTGAAATGGACAGGCTAACCTTAAAAATTAAAGATAAAGAAGATTCAGAGTACTATCAGACATGGGATAAATTTTATGACTGGATAGAGACAAGAGGTAGAAATTTGAGAAAGTAAGATTATGAATATTAATAGTGTCAATATTGAAAACATTGATGTATATAGTTATAACTATCGTAACTGACAAAAATATAAATAAAGCTAATGTAAGAAGAAATTTAGTCTAAGCTTTTTGGTTGTACTATTTTGTCATTCCTATTGTATTATTACTATTGCTATTAGTTTGTGTGTTAATAGTTACTCTTAACCTCTTTTTGTTTTATTTGTAAATGACAACGCACTGTTTTCAAAATATTTATAAATAAAAAAATTACTAAAAAAGAAGAACTTGCAGTTCCACCATGACTGTGTTAATAATTTGAATGATGGGGAAAGGGCCAATATATTGTACTTAGGTCCAAACTTTTTGGATAGTTGCAAGGATTTTAGAAACCTAGTGGACAGGTAAACTTTGTCACCCACCTTGTAAGGGTTAGGTTCTATTCTTTTCCTGTTGACTTGTGCCTTATAGGCAGCTCTGGTTTCATCCAGAGCTTTGCGGACAACCGGCCAGGTAGTTTTGAAATGACTTATCCATTGCTTCAAGGAGGGGATTTCTGGTTCATGTGAGGGCAACTCTGGAATAGTAATAAATTCTTGCCCTGCGGCTACTCTGAAAGGGGTGAATCCTGTGCTAGTGTGTACAGCATTATTATAAGCCACTTCAGCAAAAGGCATTAGCTAGGTCCAGTTGTCTTGTTATTAATTAATAAACCAACGCAGGTATTCCTCAAGAACCAAGTTAGGTTGTTTCATCGCCCCATTTGTTTGTGGATAGTGTGTAGAACTAAGTCCCTGTTCAATTCCAAGGAGGTCCAAGAAGGCTTTCCAGAACTTGGAGGTAAATTGGGCCCCTGTATCTGAAACAATACATTGTGGAGCACTATGCAAGTGATAAATGTGTAGTAAAAATAGCTTAGCTTGGGCTTTTACTGTAGGTATCTTTTGGCATGGTGTGAAATGGACCTGCCTCGAGGAGAGATCTGTGATGACCCAGATTACTGTGTTTCAAGAATTCTCGGGCAATTCTACAATGAAATCCATGGAGATCTATCTCCAGAGTGCTAAAGGATCTGCCATTGGCTGTAGTGGACTGGGGGTCTTCCCTTGCCTGCACTTAGCTGCAGCACAAATGAGACAGCTTGCTACATAGGTTTCCACATCCTTCTTTAACGAAGGCCACCAGAGTTGCCATTTTAGCAAGTGTAGAGGTTTTTTTTTTAATATAATAATTCCGAATTTTCTTTCTGGTTTAATTCCATTGTTAATTTGTCTAATTCTGCACATTGTAAAATTTTTCTGATAATTACATTTTCAGTCGGTACATC
The DNA here is from genome assembly GCA_023053685.1 of Diadophis punctatus similis. NCBI lineage: Eukaryota > Metazoa > Chordata > Lepidosauria > Squamata > Dipsadidae > Diadophis > Diadophis punctatus. The sequence continues at coordinate 673,652 of JALIGW010000052.1, read as the reverse complement.
GCCCTGCTTCCAGTATTGTGCTAAACATATTCTCGCCACTGTCAGTATATGAATTATAATCTACCAGTACTTATTTTCTATAGTTCGTTCTAACATCCCTAATAAAAATATTTCTGGATTAATGTTTATTTTTTGTGTAGTTATTTCTTCAAGCCAATTATGATTTTTTTTGCCAATTTTTTTTAACTTTTGGACAGGTCCACCACATATGGTAATATGTTCCATTTTTATGTGGACATTTCCAACATTTAGGGTTCATGTTTTGATACATTTTGGCCAATCAAGTGTAGAGTTTTTACAAAACCAAAATGACCTGCTAAACTGGAGTTGTGACAGGCCTGCATAGTTTTTAATCTTTCCCTGGCTAGGACACACAGTTTGTCTCCCACCCAAGCTAGCCCATCCTTCATTGTGGAGGTGTGTTTGTGAAAAACGAACCACTCATCTGTTTCCAATGGTTTTTTTAAGCACCATGATGGTGGTGTTATCTAAGCTGGAGGGTTCCTCCTTTGTCTGTGACAACTTTGGCTGCTAGCTAGGAAGCTGAGAGTAAAGGTTTAACCATATCTGCCTTAGTACTTTTGTATTGGGGTAGCCCGGACAGGGCGTCTGCCAGAAAGTCTCCCCAGCCCTTGGTAAATACTTCAAACTAAAATTAAACCATTGGAAATACTGTGCCCATCGGATTTGTTTTGGAGACATTTTACTCAGGGTTTTGAGAGCTTCTAGATTCTTGTGGTTGGTCCAGATTTTTGCTCCCCTCCAGGAAATGCCTCCAAGTCAGAAGTGCCCACCAGACTGCAAAAGTCTATTTCTCCAATATCATCCACCTTTATTCAGTTTCAGTTAACTTTTTAGAGGTGTAAGCACGTGATCGCAATTTGCCTCCTTCATTTTCTTACAGTAAAATTGCTCTGACTGCCACATCACTGGCATCGGTTTGAATTTCTAACAGGTGTTTTAACACTGGTTTGGCCGAAAAAAGTCTTTTCAGTTTCTCAAATGATGCTTGGCATTCCATAGACCATTTTAGCACCTGGCTGGGCTTCGGATTATCTATCCCTTTGGTTTTCAGCAAGTTTGTAATCAGAAGCATTATCTGGCCAAAGAAGGGGATGAATTGCCAATAGAAGTTAGCGAAACCCATATTTGGTTAGATGACACCAACGAACATGATATCACTAAGGTTCACAACATTATCAGCAACTATCCTACATCAACTATCTCCCCCGATGAAATCATTGAAATTTCCAGAGATGGCCCCGAGTTCAAGAGCAGCGACAGCTCGGTGGCCGCACAGTTTTGTAGAGTCGTTTGCAAAAATGAATCCAGCAAATGCAGATTCATTTATACAATAAATTCAATTGCCAAAACCAACACCAACCATAACAAACTTCGCTCACAGCATGACCTATCCATACTGCAATAAGCTCGCTCCCGTGAACTCCACGCAGAACTTAAAAGACATCAAGACCAAGGAGATACTGACTTATATTTATTTATTTATTTTATTTGGCAGTTTTTCTATGCCGCCCTACTCCCTCAGGACTCAGGGCGGAGTACAACATTTTATGAAAACTCCAAACAAATCATTAAAAAGGCAATTTTAAAAACAATTTAAAAAACATATAAACACCATACATACATGGGGGAGACATCAGATATAAAGTTGTCTCAAACTCACCCCACCCGTCAATTATACACTGACTACCATGCTGACTGCATCAAAAAAAAGTCCCACAATCCATCTCCCAACCTCCAAACCCCCATCATCCAAAACCAGGTACGCACACCTCTAACTTCCTCAATACCAACCACTACTGACCTTAAATGCAAGCTAATTAACGCAAGAAGCATCGTAAACAAAATGCCTGAATTCCTCCTCTTACTAAATACGGCTATATTTGACATTATATTTGTCTGTGAAACATGGCATCCCTCCCTGACTCCATTATCACAGTAAGAGACTATCATATTTACCGGTCCTATCGTGAAATCCGTAGAGGAGGCGGTGTTGCTATATTCTATAAAAAGTCCCTATTTTTTGTGGCAATCCCCCAAATATTGGATCATTGTTATCATGTCACCCCTAGTCCTTCTTTTTACTAGACTAGGCATACCCAACTACTGCAACTGTTCTTCATATGTTTTAGCCTCCAGCCCCCTAATCATCTTTGTTGCTTTTCTTTGCACTCTTTCTAGAGTCTCAACATCTTTTTTATAGTGTGGTGAATAGAACTGGATGACTCTAGAATTTCATGCAATCTTGATTCTATCCCTCTATTATTGCAGCCTAGAATTGTATTGTGGATTTTTTGCCTGGGAAAATTTCATTTCAATAAATTTCCCATATTATTAATACCTGGTAAAAGTTTACAGTGGAAATAGATTTATTTCAGCTTGTATTTGTAGAGAGTGAACTGTTGGGACCCAGTATGAAAGCCTTTTTAAAAAAATACAGTTAAATATACAGGATTCACAGCGTATATTACATTTCAAAGCACCCTAAAAATCCAAACTAATATCTTTATAATACTGTATTAAATATATATTCATAAAATGGTAGTCAGCTTTTTACTTTATTTGTATAGTGCTTTATGAACCAAAAGTAAAAAACCCATGAAAATGTCGCTGCAAACATTGGACATCATTTGAGTCAATATCTGAAATATCCTAACAGCAAGAAAAGAAAACTAAATCAAAGTCAAATTCAACAGGAGTATTGAAAGGGAGAATGGATTAGGTTAAAGAATCTTGGATAATGTTGGAAATGCAGCAACATGAGCATTTACATTGGAACGGGCATCAATATGAATGAATCTTAAATGCCCTACATAAAACCTTCCTTGGCAGAAAAAAAACTATGTTTCTATAGGTTTTATAAATACTTCCTTAGACAGCAAACAGTTTTTCTATTCTTTTTTTCAGCATTTTTTTACACAAATCCTACTTTCATAACAATGATGATAATGATAATGATAATGATTGTTCCTACAACTTTATATGTTTCTTACAGACTGCATTCTTTCTACTTCTTTTTTCAGCAATTTCTCTGAGCCAGAAATATCACATGATATACTAATTTCTCTTTGTGAGTTGTTCCCTGTGGTTGAGGTCAGGTCGGAAAACAATGATGTAGCATTTGGGCAGGAATATGCATCCCAGTAATGCAGAGCTGGAGGCCAAGATGGAGAAGACCTCCACAGCTACCATGGCTTTGCCTTTTGTGCTCAGATAGGCTGGAAAGAAGGAGATCCAGACACTGCAGAAGGCCAACATGCTGAAGGTGATGAACTTGGCTTCGTTAAAGGTATCAGGTAATTTACGGGCTAGGAAGGCCACAATAAAGCTGCCGATGGCCAAGATACCCATATAGCCCAAGACACAGTAGAAGAAGAAAGCTGACCCCTCATTGCACTGTAAAATCATTTCTTGGAGCACTGAGTGCATGTCCAACTCAGGGAATGGAGGTGATGTCGACAACCAAAGGATACAAATACATACTTGGACAAGTGAACAAGAAAGAACTGCAGAAAAGGCCAATCTTCTCCCCACCCATTTCCTCATCTGAGATCCTGGTTTAGTGGCCATGAAAGCCACAACCACAGTGATGGTTTTGGCCAGAACACTAGAAATGGCCACACAGAAAGTGATGCCAAACATTGATTGTCGGGCAAGACAGGTCACTTTGCCAGGTTGGCTAAGGAAGAGCAAAGAGGAGAGAAAACAGAGCTGAAGAGAGACGAGGAGGGTGTAGGTTAAGGACATGTTGTTGGCTTTGGCAATGGGAGTATCCCTGTGCTTAATAAAAGTTCCAAGTACCCAAGATGTCAAGAGGAATAAACCAAGAGCTGATGAAGCTAAACAAATTCCTAAGGATTCTTCAAAGGTTAGAAACCCCACTGTTTTCAGGATACAGCCTTTCTTTCCATTATTCGGATAATGATCTTCTGGACATTTAAAACAGTCATTCATATCTGGGAGGAAAGTCAAGAAATTTGTCATCTAGGCATTCCAAACTATTGAAATTCATTTTATGAATCCTAAAGTTGTATATTAAAGTTTGCTTAAGTCTAATGAAAATTGGTAGAATTCCAAACCTACCATTTTGATTTGAAATCTTCCCTTCAGGGCATGGAACACAGTCAAAGCAGCAGAACTGATTTCCCTCAATCCCTTTCTTCGAGGATCCAGGGAAACAAGGGTCATTGCATCGAGAAAGCGGAGGAACCTGGTGATAAGGAGAAAAGATTTTGAAATTGGAGATATTTAAAACAGTTTCTGAATTTTCTCCTTAATGGAGTGACATGATTATTGACTTCCAAAATGGATACTGAATTTAACAACTTCATCAAAAACTTAAAAAGATGTAGAATTTACAATGATGAAAAAAAAGTTCCTGTTTGAAGGGAAGGGGAAGTATATCATAGCACATGGTGAGAATCTCATGAAAACTCAGCCACTCTTATGATTTCAAATGGAAATGCCCACCAAATATGCAACCATGTTTTTTTATTGTAATATCGTATTTGTGAATTTGAGGAATGCTTGACTATAAACATTTCAAAGAATATGCCAATTTAAAACAACAACAACAGAAATTAGATCTCTAAAGAGTCTATGTTCAATATGTGATCATAATGGATTACGGCACGGATCATAATGGATTAAGGTGAAATCACTAATTCGATACCTGGTTAAAAGCTGGGTGCCAGACAATCACATCTTCATCAATGCACAATTCCTTCCCTTTTGGAGCCTGTAAATCCATGTTTCCAACTCTAACTCTCTGAAAGGATCTGTTCGGAAAAGTGATCAAGTTGGTGATGTCGAATCCACCTGTTGCTTCCCCTTTCTCATTCAGGAACACTCTTTCTCCAGCTGAATTGTTAAAAGAAATCCCTTGAAGAAATGGATGGAGCTACTTGAAAACAAATGAAAGAGAGAGGGAATTAAAAGCAATATAATAGAGAAAAGAAAATCATATTCAGGTTTCATTCACTCATTCTTCCTATTCCTATAACTATTATTAGGTATGAACACTTAGAAATTTGACAGTCAATATTGCTTGATAATGTACATGTCCACACTATATATACAGTATATAGTTTGATATTAATATAAGGAAGAGTACATATGAACTGAAGCAGAATGAATAAAAGGTTCTGGAATTATGAACCTTCCTTAAATTATGATTTAGATCAAGGATGTCAAATTCACACCATCATATTGTCATCATGTGACATATCACGACTTATTCCCTCTTTGCTAAACCGGAGGTGAGCGTGGCCAGTGTCTGACACCCCTATTTTAGATTCACTACATAGATAATAATAACAATAATGATGATGATGATGATGATGATGATGATGATGATGATGATGATGATAATGATGATGACAACAACAACAACAACAACAACAACAACAGAGTTGGAAGGTACCTTGGAGGTCTTCTAGTCCAACCCCTGCTTAGGCAGGGGTTGGACTAGATAAATGGTTATCCAACATCTTCTTAAAAATGTCCAGTGTTGGAGCATTCACAACTTCTGGAGGCAAGATCTTCCACGGATTAATTGTTCTAACTGACAGGAAATTTCTCCTTAGTTCTAGGTTGCTTCTCTCCTTGTTTAGTTTCCACCCATTGCTTCTTGTTCTACCCTCAGGTGCTTTGGAGAATAGTTTGACTCCCTCTTCTTTGTGGCAACTCCTGAGATATTGGAACACTGCTATCATGTCTCCCCTGGTCCTTCTTTTCATTAAACTAGACATACCCAGTTCCTGCAACCGTTCTTCATATGTTTTAGCCTCCAGTCCCCTAATCATTTTTGTTGCTCTTCTCTGCACTCTTTCTAGAGTCTCAACATCCTTTTTACATCGTGGCGACTAAAACTGAATGCAGTATTCCAAGTGTGGCCTTACCAAGGCATTATAAAGTGGTATTAACACTTCGCATGATCTTGATTCTATCCCTCTGTTAATGCAGCCTAGAACTGTGTTGGCTTTTTTGGCAGCTGCTGCACACTGCTGGCTCATATTTAAATGGTTATCCACTAGGACTCCAAGATCCCTCTCACTGTTATTACTGTTGAGCAAGGTACCACATATACTGTACCTGTGCATTTTGTTTTTTGTTTTTGCCTAAATGTAGAACCTTACTTTTTTCACCATTGAATTTCATTTTGTTTGATAGCGCCCAATGTTCAAGTCTTTCAAGACCCTTATGTATCTTGAGCCTATCTTCTGGAGAGTTGGCTATTCCTGCCAGTTTGGTGTCATCTGCAAATTTGATGAATTCCCCATCTATCCCCTCGTCCCAGTCATTGATGAAGATGTTGAAGAGTACTGGGCCTAAAACAGAGCCTTTGGGTACTCCACTGCATACTTCCCTCCATGTAGATGCAGTTCCATTGAGCACTACACGTTGAGTGCAGTTGGTTAGCCAGTTTTGAATCCATCTGGTGGTGTTGCTGTCCATCCCACATTTTTCTACTTTATCTTGTAGTAGGTTATGGTCTACTTTATCAAATGCCTTACTGAAGTCCAAATAAATTATATCGACAGCATTCCTCTGGTCCACTAATTTTGTCACTTTATCAAAGAATGCAATAAGATTAGTCTGGCATGATCTGTTTTTAACCAACCCATGTTGGCTTTTGGTTAGTACTTTGTTTGCTTCTAGGTGTTAGTTGATTCATTGCTTGATTATCTTTTCCAAAATCTTCCCTGGTATTGAGGTCAGGCTGATAGGTCTGTAATTTCCTGGATCTGTTTTTTCCCCTTTTTTGAAGATGGGAACTACATCAGCTCTTTTCCACTCCTCTGGCAGTTCCCCGGTGCTCCAGGATCTTTGAAAGATAAAGTTCAGTGGTTCTGAGATCTCGTCTGCCAGTTCCTTCAGAACCTTGGAGTGTAGTCCATCTGGTCCTGGTGATTTGAATTTGTCTACGGTAGACAGGTGTTCACTTACCATTTTCTTCCCTATTTTAACTTGTGTTCCTAATATGCTTTTTGTGATGCTGTTTTTGATAGGTTGGACTGCTTTTTCCCTTTGTTTAAAAACAGATGCAAAAAACGTGTTAAGTAGCTCTGCTTTCTCCCTGTTGCTTGTCACCTTCTTTGCCACTTTCTCCCTGCAATGGACCAATTGTTTCCTTGACTTTTTTCTTGTTTTTAATATGTTGGAAGAAGCTTTTTTTGTTACTTTTTACTTTTGTCGCAAGCCTTTGTTCATTGTGAGCCTTAGCTTTCCTCACTTAATCTTTAAAGGCTCCAGCTATTTGCTGATATTCTGCCTTAGTTATTTCCGTTTCTTTCCACTTTTTATACTTGTCCTTTTTGTCTTTCAATTTGTCAGAGAGTTCTTCATGCAGCCATGCTGGTTTCTTTTGAGACCTTTTATATTTCTTCCTCATTGGTATTGTGCTAGCCTGGGCTTTTATAATCTCACTTTTCAAAATTTCCCAAGCTTCTTGAGTTGTTTTCCCCTTCAGGATTCTCATCCATGGAATCTTTCCCAAATTCTCTCTAAGTTTATTGAAATTAGCTCTCTTAAAGTCCAAGACTCTAGTTTCACTTTGTTCTACTGTTTGTGTTTGCATAATGTTGAATTCCAATATTGCATGATCACTTGCCCCCAAGGTTCCTGTAGCTTCAACACCTTCTATCGTTTTATCTCTGTTAGTGAGCATTAAGTCCAATATGGCTGATCCCCTTGTTACCTTCTCTACTTTTTGGGTAACAAAGTTGTCAGGTAGTTTTGTTAGGAATTTGTTGGATCTTCCACTTGGTGCAGAGTTTGTCTCCCAGTTGATGCCAGGGTAGTTAAAATCCCCCATTACTATAGTGATGTGCTTCCTAAATACCTTAGTTAGCTGACTAGCAAAAAGTTCATCTACTTCCTCTGTTTGGTTGGGTGGCCTATAGTATAGACGTATGGCAATGTCATTTCGCCCCCCTTTAATATTGACCCAAATGCATTCAAGATGATTTTCATTATTGTTGTGCTCTATTTCTGTAGAGATGTAGTTATTTCTTATATATAGTGCAACTCCACCTCCTCTTTTATTTGGTCTGTTTTTTTAAAAAATAATTTAAATCCCTCTAGCTGTATATTCCATTTGTCAATTTCATCCCACCAAGTTTCCCTAATGGCAACTATATCATATCTTCCCTCATTTACTTGAAGTTCTAATTCACCCTGTTTATTCCTCATACTCTGTGCATTGGTGTATAGACATTTAAGTCAATTTTGATTGACCCTGTGTTTACTGTCTACATAACCTGTGTTGTGCCTGACTGCCCCTACTTTCTTGCCACCTATTTGATTAGTGCACATGGTATGGCACTCACTATTAAATGCTTGGCTTTGCTTGACAGCAGGGCTGATAAACTTACACACATATCTGTGTTGTGTGCACTGTTAACCCTATTAATTTTAGATTGCTGGGGACAGAAATGATCTGTATCAATTAATTCTCTGTCCCCGCTGTTCAGTTTAAATGTTTATCCAGGAAATCTGTGAATTTAATACCAAATAGAGATGGATGCAAACCATCTCTTTTGTACAGTTTTTCATTGAATTAATTCAACCTAGATCATATCTAACCTTTCCTCATTGTCCTTTACTCAAATTTTAGTATCCGAGACCCAAGCATTCCTCCTTAGAGAGATGCAAGGTAGACATTATTACAAACATGTTTCATGTTTCATACTATGGATGTCACATCTAAGAAGGCCCACTTTTATTTCATTTCTCAAAAACTCTGATAGAGACAGAAAGCTCAGCTTGTTACACATGAAAAGTCCATGAACCACATATAGAATTCTTGGAAAATTGATTATTTTTGGAGGAGGCAACGAAACGTAATCTAAAGTATCATTTTAACTATCTCTTATTATGCAATGCATGGTGATTTACTAAATAACTTCTACTGACATCTAAACCATAATTTATACATTATTTTCTCGATCATCAGAATAACAACAGAAACTACTTTTTCTATATCTATTTCAGACAGATATACAGTATGTTAGGACAAGAGGAGGCTGGAGGTCTTCTAATCCAACACACTACTCAAGGAGAAGACCCTGTGCTATTTCAGATAAGTAGCTATCCTTCTCTTCCTAAAAATCTCCAATGTTGGAGCATCCAAAACTTCTGAAGGCAAACTGTCCCACTAATTAATTGTTCATGGTTCTCACCATCAGGAAATTCATCCTTATTTCTAGGTTGTTTTCTCATGCTTGATTCCACAAATCAGAAAATATTAGGACATTCGACAATGGCTTCAAAACATAATTCTACCTCAAACTGCTTATTGAAATAAAAGCAGTGTCAAATACAAAGAGAATACCTGCCAAGCATGGAAATGTGAAAGATCAGGATTTTTACACCTCATAGTTTTTTTTCTATTGAAATGCAATGTGTATAGAGCTTGCAAAGCATGAGCCACAGAATAAACAGCATTGTAGATGCTGTAGCTTTGGCCAGTCATCTCCATTTCAAAGGCAGGTCCAGGAAGATCTTCCAGCTTCATCTTGCCACTGCACTGCCTACTATGCGTTTCTTGTAAATCTGATTTTGGAAATGAACACTCAAATGATTGTTCCCAAACTTCCTGCAGAAATCCATCTCTGGAGATTGAAAGAGGATTTACAGTCTGAAGAAATTCCTTGAAACCTGTAACCGCTCTTGAATGAACAGTGAAGGAAATAGCCCCATGGAACATCTGGAGATCCCAACTGATTTGAAATCCAGATAATATGAAATCAATCTGTGCAGTCATGATCCACACCTTTCTCAACAATGCAATTTCCTTGCTTCCAGGATCTATCATAAATGTGACAACTCTCAGCCACATAATTGTCAATGATTCTCCATAGACAAGAAATGCATTGGCTTGGCTATTTATCCAATTCATGGTAATAATAGAGATTGTTTGATATACTTCTGGGAAGTCCTCCATATGGATTTGTTGTGTAAGTCTTCCGATGAACGCTGAGCAGATTCTATTCTCTGAAAGTAAGGGCTCCATTTTCTGTAAGAAATTTTCTCCATCGTTGTTATCAACAGCAAATATCCCAATCCATGTCCACCTGAAATGGTGAAGCAATTGGATAATCCCAATGTATTGATTGTCCTCTTTGGGGACCATGAAATAAAGTGAAGAGAGTTTACTGGTCTCAAATTCCTCTTGGGGTAATGAGCCGTATGTCACCTGCAAGAAAGTGAAGTAGTATTCTATATTCTGTTCTTCATGTTGTTCTCAATTAATTAAGAAACAATAAATATTGGGTTTAGGTTTCTATTACGATGTTCTGCCTAGTTTAAGGACTATCAATTAGCATAATTTTGAAACTACAATGCCAAACACAAGAATTGAGTATCTATAGACAGTCCACACCCAAACAAAGAGTTGAGAATAGTATTCTTTATTTCTATCAAAAGATTGATCAATTCTATTTGTTTGAAATAATTCAAAATATTCCTTTCCATATTTATGCTTAGAAAATTTTCAGGAAAACAATCCCCTCCTTGCAAATATTTTATATGAAAACTAGATCAGGACAATTGCATTTGATCTTACAACTCAAGAGAATTGTTCTCCTTAGCCCTTTCACAACTTACTTGTGGAATTTGGAAGAATCCTGTAATTTCAGCAATATGAGATGATGTGACAAAATCCAGTCCCCCAACGATAGCCATGAGATTCTTCTGTCTATCACACTTATAGTTAGGGACAAATTCCTGGGATTTGAAAAGCAAGTCTAGGGTGGTGCGATAGGTCATCCTTGAATTGTAGTAACTGTCATAGATGTGGAATCCAAGAGTGACGTTAGGTAAGATCTGGGAGTCCTCATTGATCTCCTTCACAGCAAAGGCCAAGGCAAGGACGTGTTGATGAAATTTGATGAATATACTGCAAAAATTTAAATATCCCAGTTGAAAGAGAAAAGTGACAATTCTCATAAGGTGGCATCATTTCTGTATAAATAACAACTAATTCTTTCTCTGATAGTAGTAAAAAGATAATCACTTTTTCTAATGTTCTAAATGATTTCTACAGAGGATCCCTGGTTGCTCTTTGAGTTTGGTGGCTTTCTTGCAGACATTTCATTTCCCAAAATAAGTAACATCATCACTGCCTGGCACCGAGGATGGTATCTAGTTTGGATAATGAAATGTCTGCAAGAAAACAATACATCTCAGAGAGCACTAAAGACCCCTTATTTCCATCCTGAACTAAAATATTCTCCTTTATTGGAAATTTCTGTAGAACTCAAATTGATTTTACATAACATTTCCATGACTTCTGAGAAATATGTAATGCAATAAATACAAGTAGTCCCTTTTTTCAAACTACTATATTTTCTGATGTTTTCAAAAAATGGTTTATGAACAGATTAGGGAGGTAACACTTATTTACTGTATGCATGGTTTGTGAGGAGAGAGAATGCCAAATATTTCTAAAAAAATATTTTTATCCCAGTAAATCTTCATATAGAGATTTCTTGATCTGAAGTTTTGTACATTTCATGTGAAAGACTTTAAAATAATGGAAAGAGAGCTAATTCTTCTTTCATAACAGTTGGAAGAAAGGCAAGGCATAGATTGTATTTTAAACCCTACATTTTTGCACAAATAACTTTTTAGTCATATAAAGGATTTTTGAAAATCTGGGTAAGATTAGGTAGAGAAAGAAATTCTTACACTGGTATTTCATAAGGTTTCTTAGAAGGATTTTCACTAAATTTAATTTCAACAGTGTGATAAGCGAAATGAGATGTCATGCCACCAACGATGAAGTCTCCAGGCTGGTACCACTCATGTGGAACAAGGAAAGCATCACTTGCAGGACATTTCAGAGTAACTACTTTGTGTACCAAAAAAACGACAAGAAACATCTTCATGCTTTTGTTATTGTGAAAATGTTTTCCTTTCCATCCTACCAATCAGAAAGTACATATAACCCAATACTTCATCTAAAAATTGATCCAAGGGTTATATCTGACAATGCACCTAATGAGAAAATATATTGTTTTGTATTTGAAGATCCATGGGAGCACAAATTTGTATCCTGAATTCCACCCTTATTTGAACAGATACTCTGGCAGATGAGAACAGAGGGTAGAAACCCGAAGCAATGAGTCTGACAGAGCTGTTATTACCCTTGTGCCAAACTTCCTGTGGTTCAAGTGTTTCTTTATATCTAAGCTGATACCTAGACTGTTATTGAATATCATCCCGACTATGCAGCCTTTGGTGTTTTGACCTAGCTAAGAAAATATGGTGATTCCTGTAGGAGATAATTATTTTGTTTTGATGAGGTAATAATAGGCTAATGGGTCATTTTTTAAAACTACCATATACCAATGAAAATAATATAAGGGAGATTTGCAATAAAACACATGCTTAGTTGTTTTAAATTGTAGAAAGTGTTTTTTGAATCTACAAACATTTATTTTCTTTTTTTAAATTTTTTTTTATTATTTTTCTTCATTAAACACCTGAATATTTTGATACAGATCTACACCCGTTTTTACAACATTGTTATATCTCAATTATGCACATTAAATCATAAATTTACAGTCTCTTCTGTCTTCGTTTTCTTCTCACGTTGTCACACAGTCTTTCCTCTTTTTTTAGTCCAGTTGTACCATCTAGTCCATGTTTTGTAGTATTCTTGCATTGTCCTTTGAGTTGAATAGTCAGCATGTCCATTTCAGCACATCTATATATTTTGTCCATTAGTATATTTTCTGGTGGGGTTTGATTGTCTTTCCAATATTGTGCATATGTTATTCTTGCCGCAGTTGTAATATGTAGTATTAAATATTGTATGTTTTTTGGATGTTTTTTTTCCATTATCCCCAGCAGGAAAAATTCTGGGGTAAATTCCATTGTTCTCTCTGTAATTTCTTGGGAAAAGGTGCATGCTTGGTTACAGGAAATTACAAACATTTATTTTCTATCATTTTTTCACAAAATAGAATATGAACATATCCAGCAGGTATAAGTCATTTGTTGTATGTATGTTTTGTGAAGAGTAAGGAGCGGGACAAAGATCAGAGGTAATTAAAAAGGAAGAGTATAAACTACAAGCATTTGCTGATGACTTAGTATTTATATTAGAAGAACCTTTAGAAACTGGCCCGAAACTGATAAGGAAAATTGAGGAATATGGAGAGGTGGCAGGGATGAAAAATAGTAAAGACAAAACTAAGGTATTAGTTAAAAATCTTACAACAACAAAAAAAAGGAATTGACAGAGAAAATTGGTTTACAGAGAGCAAAGAAGGTAAAATATCTTGTTATCCAGATAACAGCAAGGTGTGTGACAATCAAAGAGGACAATTATACAAAATTGATAGAACAAATTAAATTGGATCTGGAAAGGTGGAAGAATCTAGTTATCTGTGATAGAGAGAATAGCAGTTGTAAAAATGAAGATACTACCAAAATTATTCTTTTTATTTCAAACATTACCGATAAAGTTAGAAAATATTTTTTTTTTTTGACGAACTAAATAAAATGACTCTGAAGTATATCTGGCAAGGTAAAAAAATAATAATAAAATTGAAAATGTTAAAGAAATCTAGAAGTAACGGGGGCTTTGGACTTCCAGATTGGGAAGACCCGGAGTCCTCCGGGAGTTGGGCGGCATATAAGAAACACCAATAAAATAAATAAATAAATAAATAAACTATATCATCAGGCATCAGCTCTTACATGGTTAAAAGAATGGGTAAATTTGAAACACAGAAGGCTATTACTATTAGAAGGGCATGACTTGCAACTAGGTTGGCATGCCTTTCTTTCGTATGGCAGAAACACGACACATAAATATTTCCAGAGTCACTATGTGAGAAATGTGCTATTTAACATATGGGGAAAAAAAATAAAACACAACATTATAGGGAAATACCAGTCTGGCTCTCCACAATGGAGCCATTAATATATCCAAACCTGATTAATTTGGAAAAAAATGTATTTTATAAAGATATTCTAAATGTGAGTGGTGAACTGAAATCCAGGCGACAATTGCAGAATCAAGGGGTGAATCTAGCTTGGTGCCCATACTTCCAGATTCAGTCAAGATACGAGAAAGACGTTAAAACTTGGGGTGTAAAAAAACAACCAACAGTATTGGACAAAATCTTAATGGGGATGGATGAAAAACTGATCAAAAATATATATATAATTATTTACTGAACTATAAAATGGAGGAAGATAGAGACAGAGAAATGATTATTGCTTGGGCAAAAAACTTTGGGTACAATATAGAATTAGAGAAATGGCAAAAACTTTGGGACAGAAGTTACAAACTGACGATGGCCTCGGCTTACAAAGAAAACCTCTATAAAATCTTTTACAGGTGGCACTTACCACCTGCAAGATTGGCGAAAATGTTCAGTAACCTGTCCGCCAAATGCTGGAAATGTAACCAGACCCCTGGCACCTACTATCATATGTGGTGGATGTGTAGTAAGGCGAAAAAATATTGGGAGAAAACACATAACTGGCTGGAAATGGTAACAGCAAAATATTGAGTTTAAAGCAGAAACATGCCTTTTAGGTATATTATCAGAGAGTTATGACAAAGTGACCACATATTTAGTGTTACATACACTAACAGCAGCAAGGATTATATACGCCAAATCCTGGAAAAATGTGGACACTCCACCGGATGAGGAGGTAATTAGGATAATTTGGGATTGTGCTGAAATGGACAGGCTAACCTTAAAAATTAAAGATAAAGAAGATTCAGAGTACTATCAGACATGGGATAAATTTTATGACTGGATAGAGACAAGAGGTAGAAATTTGAGAAAGTAAGATTATGAATATTAATAGTGTCAATATTGAAAACATTGATGTATATAGTTATAACTATCGTAACTGACAAAAATATAAATAAAGCTAATGTAAGAAGAAATTTAGTCTAAGCTTTTTGGTTGTACTATTTTGTCATTCCTATTGTATTATTACTATTGCTATTAGTTTGTGTGTTAATAGTTACTCTTAACCTCTTTTTGTTTTATTTGTAAATGACAACGCACTGTTTTCAAAATATTTATAAATAAAAAAATTACTAAAAAAGAAGAACTTGCAGTTCCACCATGACTGTGTTAATAATTTGAATGATGGGGAAAGGGCCAATATATTGTACTTAGGTCCAAACTTTTTGGATAGTTGCAAGGATTTTAGAAACCTAGTGGACAGGTAAACTTTGTCACCCACCTTGTAAGGGTTAGGTTCTATTCTTTTCCTGTTGACTTGTGCCTTATAGGCAGCTCTGGTTTCATCCAGAGCTTTGCGGACAACCGGCCAGGTAGTTTTGAAATGACTTATCCATTGCTTCAAGGAGGGGATTTCTGGTTCATGTGAGGGCAACTCTGGAATAGTAATAAATTCTTGCCCTGCGGCTACTCTGAAAGGGGTGAATCCTGTGCTAGTGTGTACAGCATTATTATAAGCCACTTCAGCAAAAGGCATTAGCTAGGTCCAGTTGTCTTGTTATTAATTAATAAACCAACGCAGGTATTCCTCAAGAACCAAGTTAGGTTGTTTCATCGCCCCATTTGTTTGTGGATAGTGTGTAGAACTAAGTCCCTGTTCAATTCCAAGGAGGTCCAAGAAGGCTTTCCAGAACTTGGAGGTAAATTGGGCCCCTGTATCTGAAACAATACATTGTGGAGCACTATGCAAGTGATAAATGTGTAGTAAAAATAGCTTAGCTTGGGCTTTTACTGTAGGTATCTTTTGGCATGGTGTGAAATGGACCTGCCTCGAGGAGAGATCTGTGATGACCCAGATTACTGTGTTTCAAGAATTCTCGGGCAATTCTACAATGAAATCCATGGAGATCTATCTCCAGAGTGCTAAAGGATCTGCCATTGGCTGTAGTGGACTGGGGGTCTTCCCTTGCCTGCACTTAGCTGCAGCACAAATGAGACAGCTTGCTACATAGGTTTCCACATCCTTCTTTAACGAAGGCCACCAGAGTTGCCATTTTAGCAAGTGTAGAGGTTTTTTTTTTAATATAATAATTCCGAATTTTCTTTCTGGTTTAATTCCATTGTTAATTTGTCTAATTCTGCACATTGTAAAATTTTTCTGATAATTACATTTTCAGTCGGTACATCGCCCTGCTTCCAGTATTGTGCTAAACATATTCTCGCCACTGTCAGTATATGAATTATAATCTACCAGTACTTATTTTCTATAGTTCGTTCTAACATCCCTAATAAAAATATTTCTGGATTAATGTTTATTTTTTGTGTAGTTATTTCTTCAAGCCAATTATGATTTTTTTTGCCAATTTTTTTTAACTTTTGGACAGGTCCACCACATATGGTAATATGTTCCATTTTTATGTGGACATTTCCAACATTTAGGGTTCATGTTTTGATACATTTTGGCCAATCAAGTGTAGAGTTTTTACAAAACCAAAATGACCTGCTAAACTGGAGTTGTGACAGGCCTGCATAGTTTTTAATCTTTCCCTGGCTAGGACACACAGTTTGTCTCCCACCCAAGCTAGCCCATCCTTCATTGTGGAGGTGTGTTTGTGAAAAACGAACCACTCATCTGTTTCCAATGGTTTTTTTAAGCACCATGATGGTGGTGTTATCTAAGCTGGAGGGTTCCTCCTTTGTCTGTGACAACTTTGGCTGCTAGCTAGGAAGCTGAGAGTAAAGGTTTAACCATATCTGCCTTAGTACTTTTGTATTGGGGTAGCCCGGACAGGGCGTCTGCCAGAAAGTCTCCCCACCCCTTGGTAAATACTTCAAACTAAAATTAAACCATTGGAAATACTGTGCCCATCGGATTTGTTTTGGAGACATTTTACTCAGGGTTTTGAGAGCTTCTAGATTCTTGTGGTTGGTCCAGATTTTTGCTCCCCTCCAGGAAATGCCTCCAAGTCAGAAGTGCCCACCAGACTGCAAAAGTCTATTTCTCCAATATCATCCACCTTTATTCAGTTTCAGTTAACTTTTTAGAGGTGTAAGCACATGATCGCAATTTGCCTCCTTCATTTTCTTACAGTAAAATTGCTCTGACTGCCACATCACTGGCATCGGTTTGAATTTCTAACGGGTGTTTTAACACTGGTTTGGCCGAAAAAAGTCTTTTCAGTTTCTCAAATGATGCTTGGCATTCCATAGACTATTTTAGCACCTGGCTGGGCTTCGGATTATCTATCCCTTTGGTTTTCAGCAAGTTTGTAATCAGAAGCATTATCTGGCCAAAGAAGGGGATGAATTGCCAATAGAAGTTAGCGAAACCCATATTTGGTTAGATGACACCAACGAACATGATATCACTAAGGTTCACAACATTATCAGCAACCATCCTACATCAACTATCTCCCCCGATGAAATCATTGAAATTTCCAGAGATGGCCCCGAGTTCAAGAGCAGCGACAGCTCGGTGGCCGCACAATTTTGTAGAGTCATTTGCAAAAATGAATCCAGCAAATGCAGATTCATTTATACAATAAATTCAATTGCCAAAACCAACACCAACCATAACAAACTTCGCTCACAGCATGACCTATCCATACTGCAATAAGCTCGCTCCCGTGAACTCCACGCAGAACTTAAAAGACATCAAGACCAAGGAGATACTGACTTATATTTATTTATTTATTTTATTTGGCAGTTTTTCTATGCCGCCCTACTCCCTCAGGACTCAGGGCGGAGTACAACATTTTATGAAAACTCCAAACAAATCATTAAAAAGGCAATTTTAAAAACAATTTAAAAAACATATAAACACCATACATACATGGGGGAGACATCAGATATAAAGTTGTCTCAAACTCACCCCACCCGTCAATTATACACTGACTACCATGCTGACTGCATCAAAAAAAGTCCCACAATCCATCTCCCAACCTCCAAACCCCCATCATCCAAAACCAGGTACACACACCTCTAACTTCCTCAATACCAACCACTACTGACCTTAAATGCAAGCTAATTAACGCAAGAAGCATCGTAAACAAAATGCCTGAATTCCTCCTCTTACTAAATACGGCTATATTTGACATTATATTTGTCTGTGAAACATGGCATCCCTCCCTGACTCCATTATCACAGTAAGAGACTATCATATTTACCGGTCCTATCGCGAAATCCGTAGAGGAGGCGGAGTTGCTATATTCTATAAAAAGTCCCTATTTTTTGTGGCAATCCCCCAAATATTGGATCATTGTTATCATGTCACCCCTAGTCCTTCTTTTTACTAGACTAGGCATACCCAACTACTGCAACTGTTCTTCATATGTTTTAGCCTCCAGCCCCCTAATCATCTTTGTTGCTTTTCTTTGCACTCTTTCTAGAGTCTCAACATCTTTTTTATAGTGTGGGGAATAGAACTGGATGACTCTAGAATTTCATGCAATCTTGATTCTATCCCTCTATTATTGCAGCCTAGAATTGTATTGTGGATTTTTTGCCTGGGAAAATTTCATTTCAATAAATTTCCCATATTATTAATACCTGGTAAAAGTTTACAGTGGAAATAGATTTATTTCAGCTTATATTTGTAGAGAGTGAACTGTTGGGACCCAGTATGAAAGCCTTTTTAAAAAAATACAGTTAAATATACAGGATTCACAGCGTATATTACATTTCAAAGCACCCTAAAAATCCAAACTAATATCTTTATAATACTGTATTAAATATATATTCATAAAATGGTAGTCAGCTTTTTACTTTATTTGTATAGTGCTTTATGAACCAAAAGTAAAAAACCCATGAAAATGTCGCTGCAAACATTGGACATCATTTGAGTCAATATCTGAAATATCCTAACAGCAAGAAAAGAAAACTAAATCAAAGTCAAATTCAACAGGAGTATTGAAAGGGAGAATGGATTAGGTTAAAGAATCTTGGATAATGTTGGAAATGCAGCAACATGAGCATTTACATTGGAACGGGCATCAATATGAATGAATCTTAAATGCCCTACATAAAACCTTCCTTGGCAGAAAAAAAACTATGTTTCTATAGGTTTTATAAATACTTCCTTAGACAGCAAACAGTTTTTCTATTCTTTTTTTCAGCATTTTTTTACACAAATCCTACTTTGATAACAATAATGATAATGATAATGATAATGATAATGATTGTTCCTACAACTTTATATGTTTCTTACAGACTGCATTCTTTCTACTTCTTTTTTCAGCAATTTCTCTGAGCCAGAAATATCACATGATATACTAATTTCTCTTTGTGAGTTGTTCCCTGTGGTTGAGGTCAGGTCGGAAAACAATGATGTAGCATTTGGGCAGGAATATGCATCCCAGTAATGCAGAGCTGGAGGCCAAGATGGAGAAGACCTCCACAGCTACCATGGCTTTGCCTTTTGTGCTCAGATAGGCTGGAAAGAAGGAGATCCAGACACTGCAGAAGGCCAACATGCTGAAGGTGATGAACTTGGCTTCGTTAAAGGTATCAGGTAATTTACGGGCTAGGAAGGCCACAATAAAGCTGCCGATGGCCAAGATACCCATATAGCCCAAGACACAGTAGAAGAAGAAAGCTGACCCCTCATTGCACTGTAAAATCATTTCTTGGAGCACTGAGTGCATGTCCAACTCAGGGAATGGAGGTGATGTCGACAACCAAAGGATACAAATACATACTTGGACAAGTGAACAAGAAAGAACTGCAGAAAAGGCCAATCTTCTCCCCACCCATTTCCTCATCTGAGATCCTGGTTTAGTGGCCATGAAAGCCACAACCACAGTGATGGTTTTGGCCAGAACACTAGAAATGGCCACACAGAAAGTGATGCCAAACATTGATTGTCGGGCAAGACAGGTCACTTTGCCAGGTTGGCTAAGGAAGAGCAAAGAGGAGAGAAAACAGAGCTGAAGAGAGACGAGGAGGGTGTAGGTTAAGGACATGTTGTTGGCTTTGGCAATGGGAGTATCCCTGTGCTTAATAAAAGTTCCAAGTACCCAAGATGTCAAGAGGAATAAACCAAGAGCTGATGAAGCTAAACAAATTCCTAAGGATTCTTCAAAGGTTAGAAACCCCACTGTTTTCAGGATACAGCCTTTCTTTCCATTATTCGGATAATGATCTTCTGGACATTTAAAACAGTCATTCATATCTGGGAGGAAAGTCAAGAAATTTGTCATCTAGGCATTCCAAACTATTGAAATTCATTTTATGAATCCTAAAGTTGTATATTAAAGTTTGCTTAAGTCTAATGAAAATTGGTAGAATTCCAAACCTACCATTTTGATTTGAAATCTTCCCTTCAGGGCATGGAACACAGTCAAAGCAGCAGAACTGATTTCCCTCAATCCCTTTCTTCCAGGATCCAGGGAAACAAGGGTCATTGCATCGAGAAAGTGGAGGAACCTGGTGATAAGGAGAAAAGATTTTGAAATTGGAGATATTTAAAACAGTTTCTGAATTTTCTCCTTAATGGAGTGACATGATTATTGACTTCCAAAATGGATACTGAATTTAACAACTTCATCAAAAACTTAAAAAGATGTAGAATTTACAATGATGAAAAAAAAGTTCCTGTTTGAAGGGAAGGGGAAGTATATCATAGCACATGGTGAGAATCTCATGAAAACTCAGCCACTCTTATGATTTCAAATGGAAATGCCCACCAAATATGCAACCATGTTTTTTTATTGTAATATCGTATTTGTGAATTTGAGGAATGCTTGACTATAAACATTTCAAAGAATATGCCAATTTAAAACAACAACAACAGAAATTAGATCTCTAAAGAGTCTATGTTCAATATGTGATCATAATGGATTACGGCACGGATCATAATGGATTAAGGTGAAATCACTAATTCGATACCTGGTTAAAAGCTGGGTGCCAGACAATCACATCTTCATCAATCCACAATTCCTTCCCTTTTGGAGCCTGTAAATCCAACTTTCCAACTCTAACTCTCTGAAAGGATCTGTTTGGAAAAGTGATCAAGTTGGTGATGTCGAATCCACCTGTTGCTTCCCCTTTCTCATTCAGGAACACTCTTTCTCCAGCTGAATTGTTAAAAGAAATCCCTTGAAGAAATGGATGGAGCTACTTGAAAACAAATGAAAGAGAGAGGGAATTAAAAGCAATATAATAGAGAAAAGAAAATCATATTCAGGTTTCATTCACTCATTCTTCCTATTCCTATAATTATTATTAGGTATGAACACTTAGAAATTTGACAGTCAATATTGCTTGATAATGTACATGTCCACACTATATATACAGTATATAGTTTGATATTAATATAAGGAAGAGTACGAATGAACTGAAGCAGAATGAATAAAAGGTTCTGGAATTATGAACCTTCCTTAAATTATGATTTAGATCAAGGATGTCAAATTCACACCATCATATTGTCATCATGTGACATATCACGACTTATTCCCTCTTTGCTAAACCGGAGGTGAGCGTGGCCAGTGTCTGACACCCCTATTTTAGATTCACTACATAGATAATAATAACAATAATGATGATGATGATGATGATGATGATGATGATGATGATGATGATGACGACGACAACAACAACAACAACAACAACAACAACAACAACAACAACAGAGTTGGAAGGTACCTTGGAGGTCTTCTAGTCCAACCCCTGCTTAGGCAGGGGTTGGACTAGATAAATGGTTATCCAACATCTTCTTAAAAATGTCCAGTGTTGGAGCATTCACAACTTCTGGAGGCAAGATCTTGCACGGATTAATTGTTCTAACTGACAGGAATTTTCTCCTTAGTTCTAGGTTGCTTCTCTCCTTGTTTAGTTTCCACCCATTGCTTCTTGTTCTACCCTCAGGTGCTTTGGAGAATAGTTTGACTCCCTCTTCTTTGTGGCAACTCCTGAGATATTGGAACACTGCTATCATGTCTCCCCTGGTCCTTCTTTTCATTAAACTAGACATACCCAGTTCCTGCAGCCGTTCTTCATATGTTTTAGCCTCCAGTCCCCTAATCATTTTTGTTGCTCTTCTCTGCACTCTTTCTAGAGTCTCAACATCCTTTTTACATCGTGGCGACTAAAACTGAATGCAGTATTCCAAGTGTGGCCTTACCAAGGCATTATAAAGTGGTATTCGCATGATCTTGATTCTATCCCTCTGTTAATGCAGCCTAGAACTGTGTTGGCTTTTTTGGCAGCTGCTGCACACTGCTGGCTCATATTTAAATGGTTATCCACTAGGACTCCAAGATCCCTCTCACTGTTATTACTGTTGAGCAAGGTACCACATATACTGTACCTGTGCATTTTGTTTTTTGTTTTTGCCTAAATGTAGAACCTTACTTTTTTCACCATTGAATTTCATTTTGTTTGATAGCGCCCAATGTTCAAGTCTTTCAAGACCCTTATGTATCTTGAGCCTATCTTCTGGAGAGTTGGCTATTCCTGCCAGTTTGGTGTCATCTGCAAATTTGATGAATTCCCCATCTATCCCCTCGTCCCAGTCATTGATGAAGATGTTGAAGAGTACTGGGCCTAAAACAGAGCCTTGGGGTACTCCACTGCATACTTCCCTCCATGCAGATGCAGTTCCATTGAGCACTACACGTTGAGTGCAGTTGGTTAGCCAGTTTTGAATCCATCTGGTGGTGTTTCTGTCCATCCCACATTTTTCTACTTTATCTAGTAGTAGGTTATGGTCTACTTTATTAAATGCCTTACTGAAGTCCAAATAAATTATATCGACAGCATTCCTCTGGTCCACTAATTTGGTCACTTTATCAAAGAATGCAATAAGATTAGTCTGGCATGATCTGTTTTTAACCAACCCATGTTGGCTTTTGGTTAGTACTTTGTTTGCTTCTAGGTGTTAGTTGATTCGTTGCTTGATTATCTTTTCCAAAATCTTCCCTGGTATTGAGGTCAGGCTGATAGGTCTGTAATTTCCTGGATCTGTTTTTTCCCCTTTTTTGAAGATGGGAACTACATCAGCTCTTTTCCACTCCTCTGGCAGTTCCCCGGTGCTCCAGGATCTTTGAAAGATAAAGTTCAGTGGTTCTGAGATCTCGTCTGCCAGTTCCTTCAGAACCTTGGAGTGTAGTCCATCTGGTCCTGGTGATTTGAATTTGTCTACGGTAGACAGGTGTTCACTTACCATTTTCTTCCCTATTTTAACTTGTGTTCCTAATATGCTTTTTGTGATGCTGTTTTTGATAGGTTGGACTGTTTTTTCCCTTTGTTTAAAGACAGATGCAAAAAACGTGTTAAGTAGCTCTGCTTTCTCCCTGTTGCTTGTCACCTTCTTTGCCACTTTCTCCCTGCAATGGACCAATTGTTTCCTTGACTTTTTTCTTGTTTTTAATATGTTGGAAGAAGCTTTTTTTGTTACTTTTTACTTTTGTCGCAAGCCTTTGTTCATTGTGAGCCTTAGCTTTCCTCACTTAATCTTTAAAGGCTCCAGCTATTTGCTGATATTCTGCCTTAGTTATTTCCATTTCTTTCCACTTTTTATACTTGTCCTTTTTGTCTTTCAATTTGTCAGAGAGTTCTTCATGCAGCCATGCTGGTTTCTTTTGAGACCTTTTATATTTCTTCCTCATTGGTATTGTGCTAGCCTGGGCTTTTATAATCAAACTTTTCAAAATTTCCCAAGCTTCTTGAGTTGTTTTCCCCTTCAGGATTCTCATCCATGGAATCTTTCCCAAATTCTCTCTAAGTTTATTGAAATTAGCTCTCTTAATGTCCAAGACTCTAGTTTAACTTTGTTCTACTGTTTGTGTTTGCATAATGTTGAATTCCAATATTGCATGATCACTTGCCCCCAAGGTTCCTGTAGCTTCAACACCTTCTATCGTTTTATCTCTGTTAGTGAGCATTAAGTCCAATATGGCTGATCCCCTTGTTACCTTCTCTACTTTTGGGGTAACAAAGTTGTCAGCTAGTTTTGTTAGGAACCTGTTGGATCTTCCACTTGGTGCAGAGTTTGTCTCCCAGTTGATGCCAGGGTAGTTAAAATCCCCCATTACTATAGTGATGTGCTTCCTAAATACCTTAGTTAGCTGACTAGCAAAAAGTTCATCTACTTCCTCTGTTTGGTTGGGTGGCCTATAGTATAGACGTATGGCAATGTCATTTCGCCCCCCTTTAATATTGACCCAAATGCATTCAAGATGATTTTCATTATTGTTGTGCTCTATTTCTGTAGAGATGTAGTTATTTCTTATATATAGTGCAACTCCACCTCCTCTTTTATTTGGTCTGTTTTTTTAAAAAATAATTTAAATCCCTCTAGCTGTATATTCCATTTGTCAATTTCATCCCACCAAGTTTCCCTAATGGCAACTATATCATATCTTCCCTCATTTACTTGAAGTTCTAATTCACCCTGTTTATTCCTCATACTCTGTGCATTGGTGTATAGACATTTAAGTCAATTTTGATTGACCCTGTGTTTACTGTCTACATAACCTGTGTTGTGCCTGACTGCCCCTACTTTCTTGCCACCTATTTGATTAGTGCACATGGTATGGCACTCACTATGAAATGCTTGACTTTGCTTGACAGCAGGGCTGATAAACTTACACACATATCTGTGTTGTGTGCACTGTTAACCCTATTAATTTTAGATTGCTGGGGACAGAAATGATCTGTATCAATTAATTCTCTGTCCCCGCTGTTCAATTTAAATGTTTATCCAGGAAATCTGTGAATTTAATACCAAATAGAGATGGATGCAAACCATCTCTTTTGTACAGTTTTTCATTGAATTAATTCAACCTAGATCATATCTAACCTTTCCTCATTGTCCTTTACTCAAATTTTAGTATCCGAGACCCAAGCATTCCTCCTTAGAGAGATGCAAGGTAGACATTATTACAAACATGTTTCATGTTTCATACTATGGATGTCACATCTAAGAAGGCCCACTTTTATTTCATTTCTCAAAAACTCTGATAAAGACAGAAAGCTCAGCTTGTTTCACATGAAAAGTCCATGAACCACATATAGAATTCTTGGAAAATTGATTATTTTTGGAGGAGGCAACGAAAAGTAATCTAAAGTATCATTTTAACTATCTCTTATTATGCAATGCATGGTGATTTACTAAATAACTTCTACTGACATCTAAACCATAATTTATACATTATTTTCTCGATGATCAGAATAACAACAGAAACTATTTTTTCTATATCTATTTCAGACAGATATACAGTATGTTAGGACAAGAGGAGGCTGGAGGTCTTCTAATCCAACACACTACTCAAGGAGAAGACCCTGTGCTATTTCAGATAAGTAGCTATCCTTCTCTTCCTAAAAATCTTCAATGTTGGAGCATCCAAAACTTCTGAAGGCAAACTGTCCCACTAATTAATTGTTCATGGTTCTCACCATCAGGAAATTCATCCTTATTTCTAGGTTGTTTTCTCATGCTTGATTCCACAAATCAGAAAATATTAGGACATTCGACAATGGCTTCAAAACATAATTCTACCTCAAACTGCTTATTGAAATAAAAGCAGTGTCAAATACAAAGAGAATACCTGCCAAGCATGGAAATGTGAAAGATCAGGATTTTTACACCTCATAGTTTTTTTTCTATTGAAATGCAATGTGTATAGAGCTTGCAAAGCATGAGCCACAGAATAAACAGCATTGTAGATGCTGTAGCTTTGGCCAGTCATCTCCATTTCAAAGGCAGGTCCAGGAAGATCTTCCAGCTTCATCTTGCCACTGCACTGCCTACTATGCGTTTCTTGTAAATCTGATTTTGGAAATGAACACTCAAATGATTGTTCCCAAACTTCCTGCAGAAATCCATCTCTGGAGATTGAAAGAGGATTTACAGTCTGAAGAAATTCCTTGAAACCTGTAACCGCTCTTGAATGAACAGTGAAGGAAATAGCCCCATGGAACATCTGGAGATCCCAACTGATTTGAAATCCAGATAATATGAAATCAATCTGTGCAGTCATGATCCACACCTTTCTCAACAATGCAATTTCCTTGCTTCCAGGATCTATCATAAATGTGACAAATCTCAGCCACATAATTGTCAATGATTCTCCATAGACAAGAAATGCATTGGCTTGGCTATTTATCCAATTCATGGTAATAATAGAGATTGTTTGATATACTTCTGGGAAGTCCTCCATATGGATTTGTTGTGTAAGTCTTCCGATGAACGCTGAGCAGATTCTATTCTCTGAAAGTAAGGGCTCCATTTTCTGTAAGAAATTTTCTCCATCGTTGTTATCAACAGCAAATATCCCAATCCATGTCCACCTGAAATGGTGAAGCAATTGGATAATCCCAATGTATTGATTGTCCTCTTTGGGGACCATGAAATAAAGTGAAGAGAGTTTACTGGTCTCAAATTCCTCTTGGGGTAATGAGCCGTATGTCAGCTAAAAGAAAGTGGAGTAGTATTCTATATTCTGTTCTTCATGTTGTTCTCAATTAATTAAGAAACAATAAATATTGGGTTTAGGTTTCTATTACGATGTTCTGCCTAGTTTAAGGACTATCAATTAGCATAATTTTGAAACTACAATGCCAAACACAAGAATTGAGTATCTATAGACAGTCCACACCCAAACAAAGAGTTGAGAATAGTATTCTTTATTTCTATCAAAAGATTGATCAATTCTATTTGTTTGAAATAATTCAAAATATTCCTTTCCATATTTATGCTTAGAAAATTTTCAGGAAAACAATCCCCTCCTTGCAAATATTTTATATGAAAACTAGATCAGGACAATTGCATTTGATCTTACAACTCAAGAGAATTGTTCTCCTTAGCCCTTTCACAACTTACTTGTGGAATTTGGAAGAATCCTGTAATTTCAGCAATATGAGATGATGTGACAAAATCCAGTCCCCCAACGATAGCCATGAGATTCTTCTGTCTATCACACTTATAGTTAGGGACAAATTCCTGGGATTTGAAAAGCAAGTCTAGGGTGGTGCGATAGGTCATCCTTGAATTGTAGTAACTGTCATAGATGTGGAATCCAAGAGTGACGTTAGGTAAGATCTGGGAGTCCTCATTGATCTCCTTCACAGCAAAGGCCAAGGCAAGGACGTGTTGATGAAATTTGATGAATATACTGCAAAAATTTAAATATCCCAGTTGAAAGAGAAAAGTGACAATTCTCATAAGGTGGCATCATTTCTGTATAAATAACAACTAATTCTTTCTCTGATAGTAGTAAAAAGATAATCACTTTTTCTAACGTTCTAAATGATTTCTACAGAGGATCCCTGGTTGCTCTTTGAGTTTGGTGGCTTTCTTGCAGACATTTCATTTCCCAAAATAAGTAACATCATCACTGCCTGGCACCGAGGATGGTATCTAGTTTGGATAATGAAATGTCTGCAAGAAAACAATACATCTCAGAGAGCACTAAAGACCCCTTATTTCCATCCTGAACTAAAATATTCTCCTTTATTGGAAATTTCTGTAGAACTCAAATTGATTTTACATAACATTTCCATGACTTCTGAGAAATATGTAATGCAATAAATACAAGTAGTCCCTTTTTTCAAACTACTATATTTTCTGATGTTTTCAAAAAATGGTTTATGAACAGATTAGGGAGGTAACACTTATTTACTGTATGCATGGTTTGTGAGGAGAGAGAATGCCAAATATTTCTAAAAAAATATTTTTATCCCAGTAAATCTTCATATAGAGATTTCTTGATCTGAAGTTTTGTACATTTCATGTGAAAGACTTTAAAATAATGGAAAGAGAGCTAATTCTTCTTTCATAACAGTTGGAAGAAAGGCAAGGCATAGATTGTATTTTAAACCCTACATTTTTGCACAAATAACTTTTTAGTCATATAAAGGATTTTTGAAAATCTGGGTAAGATTAGGTAGAGAAAGAAATTCTTACACTGGTATTTCATAAGGTTTCTTAGAAGGATTTTCACTAAATTTAATTTCAACAGTGTGATAAGTGAAATGAGATGTCATGCCACCAACGATGAAGTCTCCAGGCTGGTACCACTCATGTGGAACAAGGAAAGCATCACTTGCAGGACATTTCAGAGTAACTACTTTGTGTACCAAAAAAACGACAAGAAACATCTTCATGCTTTTGTTATTGTGAAAATGTTTTCCTTTCCATCCTACCGATCAGAAAGTACATATAACCCAATACTTCATCTAAAAATTGATCCAAGGGTTATATCTGACAATGCACCTAATGAGAAAATATATTGTTTTGTATTTGAAGATCCATGAGAGCACAAATTTGTATCCTGAATTCCACCCTTATTTGAACAGATACTCTGGCAGATGAGAACAGAGGGTAGAAACCCGAAGCAATGAGTCTGACAGAGCTGTTATTACCCTTGTGCCAAACTTCCTGTGGTTCAAGTGTTTCTTTATATCTAAGCTGATACCTAGACTGTTATTGAATATCATCCCTACTATGCAGCCTTTGGTGTTTTGACCTAGCTAAGAAAATATGGTGATTCCTGTAGGAGATAATTATTTTGTTTTGATGAGGTAATAATAGGCTAATGGGTCATTTTTTAAAACTACCATATACCAATGAAAATAATATAAGGGAGATTTGCAATAAAACACATGCTTAGTTGTTTTAAATTGTAGAAAGTGTTTTTTGAATCTACAAACATTTATTTTCTTTTTTTAAATTTTTTTTTATTATTTTTCTTCATTAAACATCTGAATATTTTGATACAGATCTACACCCGTTTTTACAACATTGTTATATCTCAATTATGCACATTAAATCATAAATTTACAGTCTCTTCTGTCTTCGTTTTCTTCTCACGTTGTCACACAGTCTTTCCTCTTTTTTTAGTCCAGTTGTACCATCTAGTCCATGTTTTGTAGTATTCTTGCATTGTCCTTTGAGTTGAATAGTCAGCATGTCCATTTCAGCACATCTATATATTTTGTCCATTAGTATATTTTCTGGTGGGGTTTGATTGTCTTTCCAATATTGTGCATATGTTATTCTTGCCGCAGTTGTAATATGTAGTATTAAATATTGTATGTTTTTTGGATGTTTTTTTTCCATTATCCCCAGCAGGAAAAATTCTGGGGTAAATTCCATTGTTCTCTCTGTAATTTCTTGGGAAAAGGTGCATGCTTGGTTACAGGAAATTACAAACATTTATTTTCTATCATTTTTTCACAAAATAGAATATGAACATATCCAGCAGGTATAAGTCATTTGTTGTATGTATGTTTTGTGAAGAGTAAGGAGCGGGACAAAGATCAGAGGTAATTAAAAAGGAAGAGTATAAACTACAAGCATTTGCTGATGACTTAGTATTTATATTAGAAGAACCTTTAGAAACTGGCCCGAAACTGATAAGGAAAATTGAGGAATATGGAGAGGTGGCAGGGATGAAAAATAGTAAAGACAAAACTAAGGTATTAGTTAAAAATCTTACAACAACAAAAAAAAGGAATTGACAGAGAAAATTGGTTTACAGAGAGCAAAGAAGGTAAAATATCTTGTTATCCAGATAACAGCAAGGTGTGTGACAATCAAAGAGGACAATTATACAAAATTGATAGAACAAATTAAATTGGATCTGGAAAGGTGGAAGAATCTACAGTTATCTGTGATAGAGAGAATAGCAGTTGTAAAAATGAAGATACTACCAAAATTATTCTTTTTATTTCAAACATTACCGATAAAGTTAGAAAATATTTTTTTTTTGACGAACTAAATAAAATGACTCTGAAGTATATCTGGCAAGGTAAAAAAATAATAATAAAATTGAAAATGTTAAAGAAATCTAGAAGTAACGGGGGCTTTGGACTTCCAGATTGGGAAGACCCGGAGTCCTCCGGGAGTTGGGCGGCATATAAGAAACACCAATAAAATAAATAAATAAATAAATAAACTATATCATCAGGCATCAGCTCTTACATGGTTAAAAGAATGGGTAAATTTGAAACACAGAAGGCTATTACTATTAGAAGGGCATGACTTGCAACTAGGTTGGCATGCCTTTCTTTCGTATGGCAGAAACACGACACATAAATATTTCCAGAGTCACTATGTGAGAAATGTGCTATTTAACATATGGGGAAAAAAAATAAAACACAACATTATAGGGAAATACCAGTCTGGCTCTCCACAATGGAGCCATTAATATATCCAAACCTGATTAATTTGGGAAAAAATGTATTTTATAAAGATATTCTAAATGTGAGTGGTGAACTGATATCCAGGCGACAATTGCAGAATCAAGGGGTGAATCTAGCTTGGTGCCCATACTTCCAGATTCAGTCAAGATACGAGAAAGACGTTAAAACTTGGGGTGTAAAAAAACAACCAACAGTATTGGACAAAATCTTAATGGGGATGGATGAAAAACTGATCAAAAATATATATATAATTATTTACTGAACTATAAAATGGAGGAAGATAGAGACAGAGAAATGATTATTGCTTGGGCAAAAAACTTTGGGTACAATATAGAATTAGAGAAATGGCAAAAACTTTGGGACAGAAGTTACAAACTGACGATGGCCTCGGCTTACAAAGAAAACCTCTATAAAATCTTTTACAGGTGGCACTTACCACCTGCAAGATTGGCGAAAATGTTCAGTAACCTGTCCGCCAAATGCTGGAAATGTAACCAGACCCCTGGCACCTACTATCATATGTGGTGGATGTGTAGTAAGGCGAAAAAATATTGGGAGAAAACACATAACTGGCTGGAAATGGTAACAGCAAAATATTGAGTTTAAAGCAGAAACATGCCTTTTAGGTATATTATCAGAGAGTTATGACAAAGTGACCACATATTTAGTGTTACATACACTAACAGCAGCAAGGATTATATACGCCAAATCCTGGAAAAATGTGGACACTCCACCGGATGAGGAGGTAATTAGGATAATTTGGGATTGTGCTGAAATGGACAGGCTAACCTTAAAAATTAAAGATAAAGAAGATTCAGAGTACTATCAGACATGGGATAAATTTTATGACTGGATAGAGACAAGAGGTAGAAATTTGAGAAAGTAAGATTATGAATATTAATAGTGTCAATATTGAAAACATTGATGTATATAGTTATAACTATCGTAACTGACAAAAATATAAATAAAGCTAATGTAAGAAGAAATTTAGTCTAAGCTTTTTGGTTGTACTATTTTGTCATTCCTATTGTATTATTACTATTGCTATTAGTTTGTGTGTTAATAGTTACTCTTAACCTCTTTTTGTTTTATTTGTAAATGACAACGCACTGTTTTCAAAATATTTATAAATAAAAAAATTACTAAAAAAGAAGAACTTGCAGTTCCACCATGACTGTGTTAATAATTTGAATGATGGGGAAAGGGCCAATATATTGTACTTAGGTCCAAACTTTTTGGATAGTTGCAAGGATTTTAGAAACCTAGTGGACAGGTAAACTTTGTCACCCACCTTGTAAGGGTTAGGTTCTATTCTTTTCCTGTTGACTTGTGCCTTATAGGCAGCTCTGGTTTCATCCAGAGCTTTGCGGACAACCGGCCAGGTAGTTTTGAAATGACTTATCCATTGCTTCAAGGAGGGGATTTCTGGTTCATGTGAGGGCAACTCTGGAATAGTAATAAATTCTTGCCCTGCGGCTACTCTGAAAGGGGTGAATCCTGTGCTAGTGTGTACAGCATTATTATAAGCCACTTCAGCAAAAGGCATTAGCTAGGTCCAGTTGTCTTGTTATTAATTAATAAACCAACGCAGGTATTCCTCAAGAACCAAGTTAGGTTGTTTCATCGCCCCATTTGTTTGTGGATAGTGTGTAGAACTAAGTCCCTGTTCAATTCCAAGGAGGTCCAAGAAGGCTTTCCAGAACTTGGAGGTAAATTGGGCCCCTGTATCTGAAACAATACATTGTGGAGCACTATGCAAGTGATAAATGTGTAGTAAAAATAGCTTAGCTTGGGCTTTTACTGTAGGTATCTTTTGGCATGGTGTGAAATGGACCTGCCTCGAGGAGAGATCTGTGATGACCCAGATTACTGTGTTTCAAGAATTCTCGGGCAATTCTACAATGAAATCCATGGAGATCTATCTCCAGAGTGCTAAAGGATCTGCCATTGGCTGTAGTGGACTGGGGGTCTTCCCTTGCCTGCACTTAGCTGCAGCACAAATGAGACAGCTTGCTACATAGGTTTCCACATCCTTCTTTAACGAAGGCCACCAGAGTTGCCATTTTAGCAAGTGTAGAGGTTTTTTTTTTAATATAATAATTCCGAATTTTCTTTCTGGTTTAATTCCATTGTTAATTTGTCTAATTCTGCACATTGTAAAATTTTTCTGATAATTACATTTTCAGTCGGTACATCGCCCTGCTTCCAGTATTGTGCTAAACATATTCTCGCCACTGTCAGTATATGAATTATAATCTACCAGTACTTATTTTCTATAGTTCGTTCTAACATCCCTAATAAAAATATTTCTGGATTAATGTTTATTTTTTGTGTAGTTATTTCTTCAAGCCAATTATGATTTTTTTTGCCAATTTTTTTTAACTTTTGGACAGGTCCACCACATATGGTAATATGTTCCATTTTTATGTGGACATTTCCAACATTTAGGGTTCATGTTTTGATACATTTTGGCCAATCAAGTGTAGAGTTTTTACAAAACCAAAATGACCTGCTAAACTGGAGTTGTGACAGGCCTGCATAGTTTTTAATCTTTCCCTGGCTAGGACACACAGTTTGTCTCCCACCCAAGCTAGCCCATCCTTCATTGTGGAGGTGTGTTTGTGAAAAACGAACCACTCATCTGTTTCCAATGGTTTTTTTAAGCACCATGATGGTGGTGTTATCTAAGCTGGAGGGTTCCTCCTTTGTCTGTGACAACTTTGGCTGCTAGCTAGGAAGCTGAGAGTAAAGGTTTAACCATATCTGCCTTAGTACTTTTGTATTGGGGTAGCCCGGACAGGGCGTCTGCCAGAAAGTCTCCCCACCCCTTGGTAAATACTTCAAACTAAAATTAAACCATTGGAAATACTGTGCCCATCGGATTTGTTTTGGAGACATTTTACTCAGGGTTTTGAGAGCTTCTAGATTCTTGTGGTTGGTCCAGATTTTTGCTCCCCTCCAGGAAATGCCTCCAAGTCAGAAGTGCCCACCAGACTGCAAAAGTCTATTTCTCCAATATCATCCACCTTTATTCAGTTTCAGTTAACTTTTTAGAGGTGTAAGCACGTGATCGCAATTTGCCTCCTTCATTTTCTTACAGTAAAATTGCTCTGACTGCCACATCACTGGCATCGGTTTGAATTTCTAACAGGTGTTTTAACACTGGTTTGGCCGAAAAAAGTCTTTTCAGTTTCTCAAATGATGCTTGGCATTCCATAGACCATTTTAGCACCTGGCTGGGCTTCGGATTATCTATCCCTTTGGTTTTCAGCAAGTTTGTAATCAGAAGCATTATCTGGCCAAAGAAGGGGATGAATTGCCAATAGAAGTTAGCGAAACCCATATTTGGTTAGATGACACCAACGAACATGATATCACTAAGGTTCACAACATTATCAGCAACTATCCTACATCAACTATCTCCCCCGATGAAATCATTGAAATTTCCAGAGATGGCCCCGAGTTCAAGAGCAGCGACAGCTCGGTGGCCGCACAGTTTTGTAGAGTCGTTTGCAAAAATGAATCCAGCAAATGCAGATTCATTTATACAATAAATTCAATTGCCAAAACCAACACCAACCATAACAAACTTCGCTCACAGCATGACCTATCCATACTGCAATAAGCTCGCTCCCGTGAACTCCACGCAGAACTTAAAAGACATCAAGACCAAGGAGATACTGACTTATATTTATTTATTTATTTTATTTGGCAGTTTTTCTATGCCGCCCTACTCCCTCAGGACTCAGGGCGGAGTACAACATTTTATGAAAACTCCAAACAAATCATTAAAAAGGCAATTTTAAAAACAATTTAAAAAACATATAAACACCATACATACATGGGGGAGACATCAGATATAAAGTTGTCTCAAACTCACCCCACCCGTCAATTATACACTGACTACCATGCTGACTGCATCAAAAAAAAGTCCCACAATCCATCTCCCAACCTCCAAACCCCCATCATCCAAAACCAGGTACGCACACCTCTAACTTCCTCAATACCAACCACTACTGACCTTAAATGCAAGCTAATTAACGCAAGAAGCATCGTAAACAAAATGCCTGAATTCCTCCTCTTACTAAATACGGCTATATTTGACATTATATTTGTCTGTGAAACATGGCATCCCTCCCTGACTCCATTATCACAGTAAGAGACTATCATATTTACCGGTCCTATCGTGAAATCCGTAGAGGAGGCGGTGTTGCTATATTCTATAAAAAGTCCCTATTTTTTGTGGCAATCCCCCAAATATTGGATCATTGTTATCATGTCACCCCTAGTCCTTCTTTTTACTAGACTAGGCATACCCAACTACTGCAACTGTTCTTCATATGTTTTAGCCTCCAGCCCCCTAATCATCTTTGTTGCTTTTCTTTGCACTCTTTCTAGAGTCTCAACATCTTTTTTATAGTGTGGTGAATAGAACTGGATGACTCTAGAATTTCATGCAATCTTGATTCTATCCCTCTATTATTGCAGCCTAGAATTGTATTGTGGATTTTTTGCCTGGGAAAATTTCATTTCAATAAATTTCCCATATTATTAATACCTGGTAAAAGTTTACAGTGGAAATAGATTTATTTCAGCTTGTATTTGTAGAGAGTGAACTGTTGGGACCCAGTATGAAAGCCTTTTTAAAAAAATACAGTTAAATATACAGGATTCACAGCGTATATTACATTTCAAAGCACCCTAAAAATCCAAACTAATATCTTTATAATACTGTATTAAATATATATTCATAAAATGGTAGTCAGCTTTTTACTTTATTTGTATAGTGCTTTATGAACCAAAAGTAAAAAACCCATGAAAATGTCGCTGCAAACATTGGACATCATTTGAGTCAATATCTGAAATATCCTAACAGCAAGAAAAGAAAACTAAATCAAAGTCAAATTCAACAGGAGTATTGAAAGGGAGAATGGATTAGGTTAAAGAATCTTGGATAATGTTGGAAATGCAGCAACATGAGCATTTACATTGGAACGGGCATCAATATGAATGAATCTTAAATGCCCTACATAAAACCTTCCTTGGCAGAAAAAAAACTATGTTTCTATAGGTTTTATAAATACTTCCTTAGACAGCAAACAGTTTTTCTATTCTTTTTTTCAGCATTTTTTTACACAAATCCTACTTTCATAACAATGATGATAATGATAATGATAATGATTGTTCCTACAACTTTATATGTTTCTTACAGACTGCATTCTTTCTACTTCTTTTTTCAGCAATTTCTCTGAGCCAGAAATATCACATGATATACTAATTTCTCTTTGTGAGTTGTTCCCTGTGGTTGAGGTCAGGTCGGAAAACAATGATGTAGCATTTGGGCAGGAATATGCATCCCAGTAATGCAGAGCTGGAGGCCAAGATGGAGAAGACCTCCACAGCTACCATGGCTTTGCCTTTTGTGCTCAGATAGGCTGGAAAGAAGGAGATCCAGACACTGCAGAAGGCCAACATGCTGAAGGTGATGAACTTGGCTTCGTTAAAGGTATCAGGTAATTTACGGGCTAGGAAGGCCACAATAAAGCTGCCGATGGCCAAGATACCCATATAGCCCAAGACACAGTAGAAGAAGAAAGCTGACCCCTCATTGCACTGTAAAATCATTTCTTGGAGCACTGAGTGCATGTCCAACTCAGGGAATGGAGGTGATGTCGACAACCAAAGGATACAAATACATACTTGGACAAGTGAACAAGAAAGAACTGCAGAAAAGGCCAATCTTCTCCCCACCCATTTCCTCATCTGAGATCCTGGTTTAGTGGCCATGAAAGCCACAACCACAGTGATGGTTTTGGCCAGAACACTAGAAATGGCCACACAGAAAGTGATGCCAAACATTGATTGTCGGGCAAGACAGGTCACTTTGCCAGGTTGGCTAAGGAAGAGCAAAGAGGAGAGAAAACAGAGCTGAAGAGAGACGAGGAGGGTGTAGGTTAAGGACATGTTGTTGGCTTTGGCAATGGGAGTATCCCTGTGCTTAATAAAAGTTCCAAGTACCCAAGATGTCAAGAGGAATAAACCAAGAGCTGATGAAGCTAAACAAATTCCTAAGGATTCTTCAAAGGTTAGAAACCCCACTGTTTTCAGGATACAGCCTTTCTTTCCATTATTCGGATAATGATCTTCTGGACATTTAAAACAGTCATTCATATCTGGGAGGAAAGTCAAGAAATTTGTCATCTAGGCATTCCAAACTATTGAAATTCATTTTATGAATCCTAAAGTTGTATATTAAAGTTTGCTTAAGTCTAATGAAAATTGGTAGAATTCCAAACCTACCATTTTGATTTGAAATCTTCCCTTCAGGGCATGGAACACAGTCAAAGCAGCAGAACTGATTTCCCTCAATCCCTTTCTTCGAGGATCCAGGGAAACAAGGGTCATTGCATCGAGAAAGCGGAGGAACCTGGTGATAAGGAGAAAAGATTTTGAAATTGGAGATATTTAAAACAGTTTCTGAATTTTCTCCTTAATGGAGTGACATGATTATTGACTTCCAAAATGGATACTGAATTTAACAACTTCATCAAAAACTTAAAAAGATGTAGAATTTACAATGATGAAAAAAAAGTTCCTGTTTGAAGGGAAGGGGAAGTATATCATAGCACATGGTGAGAATCTCATGAAAACTCAGCCACTCTTATGATTTCAAATGGAAATGCCCACCAAATATGCAACCATGTTTTTTTATTGTAATATCGTATTTGTGAATTTGAGGAATGCTTGACTATAAACATTTCAAAGAATATGCCAATTTAAAACAACAACAACAGAAATTAGATCTCTAAAGAGTCTATGTTCAATATGTGATCATAATGGATTACGGCACGGATCATAATGGATTAAGGTGAAATCACTAATTCGATACCTGGTT
Organism: Diadophis punctatus similis; assembly: GCA_023053685.1. Classification (NCBI taxonomy): domain Eukaryota; kingdom Metazoa; phylum Chordata; class Lepidosauria; order Squamata; family Dipsadidae; genus Diadophis; species Diadophis punctatus. The sequence goes on along the minus strand of JALIGW010000052.1, from coordinate 636,653 downwards.
AAAAGCTGGGTGCCAGACAATCACATCTTCATCAATGCACAATTCCTTCCCTTTTGGAGCCTGTAAATCCATGTTTCCAACTCTAACTCTCTGAAAGGATCTGTTCGGAAAAGTGATCAAGTTGGTGATGTCGAATCCACCTGTTGCTTCCCCTTTCTCATTCAGGAACACTCTTTCTCCAGCTGAATTGTTAAAAGAAATCCCTTGAAGAAATGGATGGAGCTACTTGAAAACAAATGAAAGGGAGAGGGAATTAAAAGCAATATAATAGAGAAAAGAAAATCATATTCAGGTTTCATTCACTCATTCTTCCTATTCCTATAACTATTATTAGGTATGAACACTTAGAAATTTGACAGTCAATATTGCTTGATAATGTACATGTCCACACTATATATACAGTATATAGTTTGATATTAATATAAGGAAGAGTACATATGAACTGAAGCAGAATGAATAAAAGGTTCTGGAATTATGAACCTTCCTTAAATTATGATTTAGATCAAGGATGTCAAATTCACACCATCATATTGTCATCATGTGACATATCACGACTTATTCCCTCTTTGCTAAACCGGAGGTGAGCGTGGCCAGTGTCTGACACCCCTATTTTAGATTCACTACATAGATAATAATAACAATAATGATGATGATGATGATGATGATGATGATGATGATGATGATGATGATGATGATAATGATGATGACAACAACAACAACAACAACAACAACAACAACAGAGTTGGAAGGTACCTTGGAGGTCTTCTAGTCCAACCCCTGCTTAGGCAGGGGTTGGACTAGATAAATGGTTATCCAACATCTTCTTAAAAATGTCCAGTGTTGGAGCATTCACAACTTCTGGAGGCAAGATCTTCCACGGATTAATTGTTCTAACTGACAGGAAATTTCTCCTTAGTTCTAGGTTGCTTCTCTCCTTGTTTAGTTTCCACCCATTGCTTCTTGTTCTACCCTCAGGTGCTTTGGAGAATAGTTTGACTCCCTCTTCTTTGTGGCAACTCCTGAGATATTGGAACACTGCTATCATGTCTCCCCTGGTCCTTCTTTTCATTAAACTAGACATACCCAGTTCCTGCAACCGTTCTTCATATGTTTTAGCCTCCAGTCCCCTAATCATTTTTGTTGCTCTTCTCTGCACTCTTTCTAGAGTCTCAACATCCTTTTTACATCGTGGCGACTAAAACTGAATGCAGTATTCCAAGTGTGGCCTTACCAAGGCATTATAAAGTGGTATTAACACTTCGCATGATCTTGATTCTATCCCTCTGTTAATGCAGCCTAGAACTGTGTTGGCTTTTTTGGCAGCTGCTGCACACTGCTGGCTCATATTTAAATGGTTATCCACTAGGACTCCAAGATCCCTCTCACTGTTATTACTGTTGAGCAAGGTACCACATATACTGTACCTGTGCATTTTGTTTTTTGTTTTTGCCTAAATGTAGAACCTTACTTTTTTCACCATTGAATTTCATTTTGTTTGATAGCGCCCAATGTTCAAGTCTTTCAAGACCCTTATGTATCTTGAGCCTATCTTCTGGAGAGTTGGCTATTCCTGCCAGTTTGGTGTCATCTGCAAATTTGATGAATTCCCCATCTATCCCCTCGTCCCAGTCATTGATGAAGATGTTGAAGAGTACTGGGCCTAAAACAGAGCCTTTGGGTACTCCACTGCATACTTCCCTCCATGTAGATGCAGTTCCATTGAGCACTACACGTTGAGTGCAGTTGGTTAGCCAGTTTTGAATCCATCTGGTGGTGTTGCTGTCCATCCCACATTTTTCTACTTTATCTTGTAGTAGGTTATGGTCTACTTTATCAAATGCCTTACTGAAGTCCAAATAAATTATATCGACAGCATTCCTCTGGTCCACTAATTTTGTCACTTTATCAAAGAATGCAATAAGATTAGTCTGGCATGATCTGTTTTTAACCAACCCATGTTGGCTTTTGGTTAGTACTTTGTTTGCTTCTAGGTGTTAGTTGATTCGTTGCTTGATTATCTTTTCCAAAATCTTCCCTGGTATTAATTTCCTGGATCTGTTTTTTCCCCTTTTTTGAAGATGGGAACTACATCAGCTCTTTTCCACTCCTCTGGCAGTTCCCCGGTGCTCCAGGATCTTTGAAAGATAAAGTTCAGTGGTTCTGAGATCTCGTCTGCCAGTTCCTTCAGAACCTTGGAGTGTAGTCCATCTGGTCCTGGTGATTTGAATTTGTCTACGGTAGACAGGTGTTCACTTACCATTTTCTTCCCTATTTTAACTTGTGTTCCTAATATGCTTTTTGTGATGCTGTTTTTGATAGGTTGGACTGCTTTTTCCCTTTGTTTAAAAACAGATGCAAAAAACGTGTTAAGTAGCTCTGCTTTCTCCCTGTTGCTTGTCACCTTCTTTGCCACTTTCTCCCTGCAATGGACCAATTGTTTCCTTGACTTTTTTCTTGTTTTTAATATGTTGGAAGAAGCTTTTTTTGTTACTTTTTACTTTTGTCGCAAGCCTTTGTTCATTGTGAGCCTTAGCTTTCCTCACTTAATCTTTAAAGGCTCCAGCTATTTGCTGATATTCTGCCTTAGTTATTTCTGTTTCTTTCCACTTTTTATACTTGTCCTTTTTGTCTTTCAATTTGTCAGAGAGTTCTTCATGCAGCCATGCTGGTTTCTTTTGAGACCTTTTATATTTCTTCCTCATTGGTATTGTGCTAGCCTGGGCTTTTATAATCTCACTTTTCAAAATTTCCCAAGCTTCTTGAGTTGTTTTCCCCTTCAGGATTCTCATCCATGGAATCTTTCCCAAATTCTCTCTAAGTTTATTGAAATTAGCTCTCTTAAAGTCCAAGACTCTAGTTTCACTTTGTTCTACTGTTTGTGTTTGCATAATGTTGAATTCCAATATTGCATGATCACTTGCCCCCAAGGTTCCTGTAGCTTCAACACCTTCTATCGTTTTATCTCTGTTAGTGAGCAATCAGTCCAATATGGCTGATCCCCTTGTTACCTTCTCTACATTTTGGGTAACAAAGTTGTCAGCTAGGTTTGTTAGGAACCTGTTGGATCTCCCACTTGTCTCCCAGTTGATGTCAGGGTAGTTAATATCCCCCATTACTATTGCGATGTGCTTCCTACATACCTTAGTTAGCTGACTAGCAAAAAGTTCATCTACTTCCTCTGTTTGGTTGGGTGGCCTATAGTATAGACGTATGGCAATGTCATTTCGCCCCCCTTTAATATTGACCCAAATGCATTCAAGATGATTTTCATTATTGTTGTGCTCTATTTCTGTAGAGATGTAGTTATTTCTTTTATATATAGTGCAACTCCACCTCCTCTTTTATTTGGTCTGTTTTTTTTAAATAATTTAAATCCCTCTAGCTTTATATTCCATTTGTCAATTTCATCCCACCAAGTTTCCCTAATGGCAACTATATCATATCTTCCCTCATTTACTTGAAGTTCTAATTCACCCTGTTTATTCCTCATACTCTGTGCATTGGTGTATAAACATTTAAGTCCATTTTGATTGATCCTGTGTTTACTGTCTACATAACCTGTGTTTTGCCTGACTGCCCCTACTTTCTTGCCACCTGTTTGATTAGTGCACATGGTATGGCACTCATTATTAAATGCTTGGCTTTGCTTGACAGCAGGGCTGATAAACTTACCCGCACATATATCTGTGTTGTGTGCACTGTTAACTCTATTAATTTTAATTGCTGGGGACAGAAATGATCTGTATCAATTAATTCTCTGTCCCTGCTGTTCAGTTTAAATGTTTATCCAGGAAATCTGTGAATTTAATACCAAGTAGAGATAGATGCAAACCATCTCTTTTGTACAGTTTTTCATTGAATTAATTCAACCTAGATCATATCTAATCTTTCCTCGTTGTCCTTTACTCAAATTTTAGTATCTGAGACCCAAGCATTCCTCCTTAGAGAGATGCAAGGTAGAGATTATTACAAACATATTTCATGTTTCATACTATGGATGTCACATCTACGAAGGCCCACTTTTATTTCATTTCTTAAAAACTCTGATAGAGACAGAAAGCTCAGCTTGTTACCCATGAAAAGTCCATGAACCACATATAGAATTCTTGGAGAATTGATTATTTTTGGAGGAGGCAATGAAAAGTAATCTAAAGTATCATTTTAACTATCTCTTATTATGCAATGTATGGTGATTTACTGAATCACTTCTACTGACATCTAAACCAAAATTTATACATTATTTTCTCGATAATCAGAAAAACAACAGAAACTTTTTTCTATATCTATTTCAGATATTTCAGATGTTAGGGTCAAGAGTAGGCTGGAGGTCTTCTAATCCAACACCTTACTCAAGGAGAAGACCCTGTGCTATTTCAGATAAGTAGCTATCCTTCTCTTCCTAAAAATCTCCAATCCTGGAGCATCCAAAACTTCTGAAGGCAAACTGTCCCACTAATTAATTGTTCATGGTTCTCACCATCAAGAAATTCCTCCTTATTTCTAGGTTGTTTTCTCATGCTTGATTCCACATGCAGAAAATATTAACACTTTCCACAATGGGATCAAAACATAATTCTACGTCAAACTGCTTATTGAAATAAAAGAAGTGTCCAATACAAAGGGAATACCTGCCAAGCCTGGAGATGTGGAAGGTCAGGATTTTTACAGATCATAGGCTTTTTTCTATTGAAACGCAATGTGTATAGAGCTTGCAAAGCATGAGCCACAGCATAAACAGCATTGTAGATGCTGTAGCTTTGGCCAGTCATCTCCATTTCAAAGGCAGGTCCAGGAAGATCCTCTAGCTTCATCTCCCCAGTGCACTGCCTACTATGCAGTTCTTGTAATTCTGGTTTTTGAAATGAACAATCAAATGCTTGTTCCCAGACTTCCTGCAGAAATCCATCTCTGGAGATTGAAAGAGGATTTAAGGTCTGAAGAAATTCCTTGAAACCTGCAACTGCTCTTGAATGAACAGTGAAGGAAATAGCCCCATGGAACATCTGGAGATCCCAATTGATTTGAAATCCTGATAATATGAAATCAATCTGTGCAGTCATGATCCACACACCTCTAAATAATGCAATTTCATTGCTTTCAGGATTTGTCATAACTGTGGCAAATCTTAGCCACATAGTTGTCAATGATTCTCCATAGACAAGAAATGCATTGGCTCGGCTATTTATCCAATTCATGGAAATAATTAAGATTCTTTGAATTACTTCTACGTAGTCTTCAAAGTGGATTAGTTGTGAAAGCTTTTCTATGAACGCTGAGCAGATTCCATACTCTGAAAGTAAGGGCTGTATATTCTTTAAGAAATTTTCTCCATCGTTGTTATCAACAGCAAATATCCCAATCCACGTCCACCTGAAATGACGAAGCAGTTGGATAATCCCAATGTACTGATGGTCTTCTTTGGGGACCATGAAATAAAGTGAAGAGAGCTTACTGGTTTGAAATTCCTCTTGGGGTAATGAGCCGTATGTCAGCTGCAAGAAAGTGGAGTAGTATTCTCTTGAGTTTTAAGATCAAATGCAATTGTCCTGATCTAGTTTTCATATAAAATATATGCAAGGAAGGGATTGTTTTCCTGAAATTCTTCTATGTAGAAATACAGAAAGGAATTTTTTGAATTATTTCAAACACATAGAGTTGATCAATCTTTTGATAGAAATAAAGAATACTATTCTCAACTCTTTCCTCGAGTGTGGACTGTCTATGGATACTCAATTCTTGTATTTCATATTGTAGTTTCCAAATTATGCTAATTTATAGTCCTTAAACTAGGCAGAACATCGTAATAGAAACCTAAACCCAATGTTTATTGCTTCTTAATTAATTGAGAACAAAATGAAGAACAGAATATAGAATTGTTCTCCTTAGCCCTTTCACAACTTACTTGTGGAATTTGGAAGAATCCTGTAATTTCAGCAATATGAGATGATGTGACAAAATCCAGTCCCCCAACGATAGCCATGAGATTCTTCTGTCTATCACACTTATAGTTAGGGACAAATTCCTGGGATTTGAAAAGCAGGTCCAGAGTGGTGCGATAGGTCATCCTTGAATTGTAGTAACTGTCATAGATGTGGAATCCAAGAGTGACATTCGGTAAGATCTGGGAGTCCTCATTGATCTCCTTCACAGCAAAGGCCAAGGCAAGGACGTGTTGATGAAATTTGATGAATATACTGCAAAAATTTAAATACCCCAGTTGAAAGAGAAAAGTGACAATTCTCATAAGGTGGCATCATTTCTGTATGAATAACAACTAAGTCTTTCTCTGATACTAGTAAAAAGATAATCACTTTTTCTAAGGTTCTTAATTTCTTCAGAGGATCCCTGGTTGCTCTCTGAGCTTGGTGGCTTTCTTGCAGACATTTCATTTCACAAAATAAGTAACATCATCACTGCCTGGCACCGAGGATGGTATCTAGTTTGGATAATAAAATGTCTGCAAGAAAACAACACAACTCAGAGAGCACTAAAGACCCCTCATTTCCATCCTGAACTAAAATATTCTCCTTTATTGGAAATTTCTATAGAACTCAAATTGATTTTACGGAACATTTCCATGACTTCTGAGAAACATGTACTGCAATAATTACAAGTAGTCACTTTTTTCAAACTATTGTATTTTCTATGATGTTTTCAAAAAATGGTTTATGAACAGATTCAGGAGGTAACACTTATTTACTGTATGCATGTTTTGTGAGGAGAGAGAATGCCAAATATTTCTAAAAAAATATTTTTATCCCAGTAAATCTTCATATAGAGATTTCTTGATCTGAAGTTTTGTAGATTTCATGTGAAAGACTTTAAAATAATGTAAAGAGAGCTAATTCTTCTTTCATAACAGTTGGAAGAAATGCAAGGCATAGATTGTATTTTAAACCCTACATTTATGCAAAAATAACTTTTTAGTCATATAAAGGATTTTTGGAAATCTGGGTAAGATTAGGTAGAGAAAGAAATTCTTACACTGGTATGTCATGAGGTTTCTTAGAAGGATTTTCATTAAATTTAATTTCATAAAGGTGATAAGCGAAATGAGATGTCATGCCACCAACGATCAAGTCTCCAGGCTGGTACCACTCATGTGGAACAAGGAAAGCATCACTTGCAGGACATTTCAGAGTAACTACTTTGTGTACCAAAAAAACCACAAGAAACATCTTCATGCTTTTGTTATTGTGAAAATGTTTTCCTTTCCATCCTACCGATCAGAAAGTACATATAACCCAATACTTCATCTAAAAATTGATCCAAGGGTTATATCTGACAATGCACCTAATGAGAAAATATATTGTTTTCTATTTGAAGATCCACGAGAGCACAAATTTGTATCCTGAATTCCACCCTTATTTGAACAGATACTATGGCAGATGAGAACAGAGGGTAGAAACCCGAAGCAATGAGTCTGACAGAGCTGTTATTACCCTTGTGCCAAACTTCCTATGGTTCAAATGTTTCTTTATATCAAAGCTGATACATTGACTGTTATTGAATATCATCCCTACTATGCAGCCTTTGGTGTTCTGACCTAGCTAAGAAAATATGGTGATTCCTGTAGGAGATAATTATTTTGTTTTGATGAGGTAATAATAGGCTAATGGGTCATTTTTTTAAAATGACCAAATACCAATGAAAATAATATAAGGAGATTTGCAATAAAACATATGCTTAGTTGTTTTAAATTGTTGAAAGTGTTTTTTGAATCTACAAACATTTATTTTCTATCAATTTTTCACAAAATAGAATATTAACATATCCAGCAGGTATCAGTCAATTGTTGTATATATGTTTTGTGAAGAGTAAGGAGCGGGATAAAGCTCAGAGGTAATTAAAAAGGAAGAGTATAAACTACAAGCATTTATTTATTTATTTATTTTGTGAGATTTATATACCGCCTCACAATGCAAGCACTCTCTAAGTCGTTTACACCAGTAAGCAATGTATTTTTATATTGCCCCCAACAATCTGGTTCCTCATTTTATCTACCTCGGAAGGATGGAAGTCTGAGTCAACCTTGAGCCGGTGTGATTTGAACTGCTAACCTGCGGATCACAGTCAGTTAAAGTGACCTGCAGTACTGCCTCTAACCGCTGCGCCACCTCGGCTCATCATTTGCTGATGACTTAGTATTTATATTAGAAGAACCTTTAGAAACTGGCACTAAACTGATAAGGAAAATTGAGGAATATGGAGAGGTGGCAGGGACGAAATTAAATAAAGACAAAACTAAGGTATTAGTTAAAAATCTTACAACAAAGAAAATAGCAGTTGTAAAAATGAAGATACTACCAAAATTACTCTTTTTATTTCAAACATTACCGCTAATGTTAGAAATTTTTTTTTAACGAACTAAATAAAATGACTCTGAAGTATATCTGGATAGGTAAAAAAATCAGAATAAAATTGAAAATGTTACAGAAATCTAGAAGTAACGGGAGCTTTGGACTTACATGGTTAAAAGAATGGGTAAATTTGAAACACAGAAGGCTATTACTATTAGAAGGGCATGACTTGCCACTAGGTTGGCATGCTTTTTTTTCGTATGGCAGAAACACGGCACATAAATATTTCCAGAGTCACTATGTGAGAAATGTGCTATTTAACATATGAGAAAAAAATTAAAACACAACATTATAGGGAAATACTGGCTCTCCACAATGGAGCCATTAATATATCCAAGCCTGATTAATTTGGGAAAAAATGTATTTTATAAAGATATTCTAAACGAGAGTGGTGAATTGAAATCCAGGTAACAATTGCAGAAACAAGGGGTGAATCTAGCTTGGTGCCCATACTTCCAGATTCAGTCAAGATATGAGATAGACGTTAAAACTTGGGTGGTTTGCAAGTGACTTATCCATTGCTTCAAGGAGGGGATTTCTGGTTCATGTGAGGGCAACTCTGGAATAGTATTAAATTCTTGCCCTGCGGCTACTCTGAAAGGGGTGAATCCTGTGCTAGTGTGTACAGCATTATTATAAACCACTTCAGCAAAAGACAGTAGCTCAGTCTAGTTGTCTTGTTGGTAATTAATAAACCAACGCAGGTATTGCTCCAGAACCAATTTAGTTTGTTACATCGTCCCATTCGTTTGTGGATGATGACTAGAACTAAGTCCCTTTTCCATTCCAAGGTGGTCCAAGGAGGCTTTCCAGAACTTGGAGGTAAATTGGGCCCCTCTATCTGAAATAATACATTGTGGAGCACCATGCAAGTGATAAATGTGTAGTAAAAATAGCTTAGCTCGGGCTTTTGCTGTAGGGATCTTTTGGCATGGTATGAAATGGACTTGCCTCAAGAAGAGATCTGTGATGGCCCAGATTACTGTGTTTCAAGAATTCTCGGCCAATTCTACGATGAAATCCATGGAGATCTATCTCCAGGTGCTGAAGGGTCTGCCACTGGCTGTAGTGGACTGGGGGGTCTTCCCTTGCCTGCACTTAGCTGCAGCACAAATGAAACATCTTGCTACATAGCTTTCCATATTCTTCTTTAATGAAGGCCACCAGAGTTGCCATTTTAGCAAGTGTAGTGTTTTTACAAACCCAAAATGACCTGCTAAACTGGAGTTGTGACAAGCCTGCATAGTTTTTAATTTTTCCCTGGCTGGGACACACAGTTTGTCTCCCACCTAAGCTAGCCCATCCTTCATTGTGCAGGTGTGTTTGTGAAAAATGAACCACTCGTCTGTTTCCAATGGTTTTTTTAAGCACCATGATGGTGGTGTTATCTAAGCTGGAGGGGTCTTCCTTTGTCTGGGAGTGTGTGACAACTTTGGCTGCTAGCTGGGAAGCTGGGAGTAAAGGTTTGACCATATCTGCCTCAGTACTTTTGTATTGGGGTAGTCTGGACAGGGCGTCTGCCAGAAAGTCTCCCCACCCCTTGGTAAACACTTCGAACTAAAATTAAACCATTGGAAATACTGTGCCCATCGGATTTGTGTTTGAGAGATTTTACTGAGGGTTTTGAGAGCTTCTAGATTCTTGTGGTTGGTCCAGACTTTTGCTCCCCTCCAGGAAATGCCTCCAAGTCAGAAGTGCCCACCAGACTGCAAAAGCCTCTTTCTCCCATATCGTCCACCTTTATTCAGTTTCAGTTAACTTTTTAGAGTTGTAAGTACATGATTGCAATTTGCCTCCTTCGTTTTCTTAGAGAAAAATGGCTCCGACTGCCATGTCACTGGCATCGGTTTGAATTACTAACGGTTTCTCTGGATCCGGGTGTTTTAACACTGGTTCGGCCGAAAAAAGTCTTTGCAGTTTATCAAATGATGCTTGGCATTCCATAGACCATTTTAGCCCCTGGCTGGGCTTCGGATTATCTATCCCTTTGGTTTTCAGCAAGTTTGTAATCAGAAGCATTATCTGGCCAAAGATGGGGATGAATTGCCAATAAAAGTTAGCGAAACCCAGGAAGCTCTGTAATTGCTTGCAAGTGTGAAGGGTTTTCCCCTCAAACACTGTTCTGACTTTTGCGGGATCCATTTCCACTCCTTGGTGCAAGATTCAGTATCCCAAGTAATGTATTTTATCCTGGTGAAATTCCCACTTGGAAAGTTTGGCAAACAACATAGTTGCCCTTAATATTTTCAAGACCTCCCGCACTAGCTTAACATGTTCAGCCTTAGTTTCGGTGTAAATCAATATGTCATCAAGATAAACCCCAAACCCCTTGTACAGATGCTCATGCAGCACTTTGTTAATCAGCTGCATGAAAACAGCAGGAGCACCTTGAAGCCCAAATGGCAAAACTTTTAACTGAAAACACCCCAACGGGCAATTAAACGCTGTCTTCCATTTACCTCCAACCCAAATCCGGACCCAGTAATTTTTCTCTTAAATCTAATTTGGAAAAAATCCTCCCCTTCACCAAATGGACCAGCATGTCCTTCATCAGATGTAAGGGGTACATGTTTTCCACAATGCAAATAGCATTCAAATTTCTATAGTCGACATATAGGCATAACGAACCATCTTTTTTCTACCAGAACAGTACCAGTGCCGCCACCTTGGGCTTAGCAGGTTCAATGAAACCTCGCTTGAGGTTTTTGCCTATGAATTGGCACAATTCATCCAGCTCCTGGGGGGTCATGGAGTAAAGTTTTGGTTTAGGTAGTTTGGCCCCAGGTAGAATCTTGATGGATCAGTCTGTAAGTCTATGAGGAAGAAGTTCGTCTGAAGCTGCTTTGCTAAACATGTCAATTAAGTCTTGGTACTCCCTGGGGATGCCCGGTAGGGGTCCTCTTGTCATGGCAGCAGCTACTTCCTCACTGCATGGTTGGACTCCTCCCTCTGGGCCAGTTCGCAATTAGGAAATCGGAGGGTTCCCTCCGTCCAGTCCATCCTTGGGTTCCACTTCTTAAGCCAGGGTAGCCCCCAAATTAGAGGCCTCTCCATCCCCAGTGTCATAATGAAAGCAATGGTTTCGGAGTGGTTTGCCATGCTGAGCTCCAGCAGTTCAGTGGGAAATGTGTCCGGGGTACCTCCCGTAATGAACCCATCGAGTTGTGCAGCAAGAGACTGGGGTTTTTAATGGTCTTAGTTGGATCCCCAGTCGTCCAACTAAAGTTTGGCTTATTAGGCTCCTTGTGCACACTGAGCTGCAATGCTTTAAGCCTCACTTTTCTCCCCTTTAGTAGGATTAATAGATCTATGGGGATTGTGAGGGGTTCAACAGTCCCGTTTACAAAAGGGTCTTCATAGTCACTCTCTGAATGATTGGACTCTTCTGCTGGAGGGGTCAGAGTTCCTGGCACCAGAGGTGACTCTGGCAGGAAATCCATGACCTCACAGCTCTTCAAAGTGGTATCCCTGGGACGATTCTCTCCATCTTGCTTTTCTCCTTTTCTGGTAGGAATCTTTGCACGAAAATCAGCTTCATGGTGTCCTTCCTTTCTGCAGTTGAAGCAGGGAGTCAAGCATGGCAGGGCAGAGCAAGGTTTGGCTGTCTCCCTCCTCCATTCTGGTGGGGATCTACTCCAGATGCGGCTTGCGTGGTTCTGGTTTCAAGCTTGGTCTATTTAAGCTTCCTCACTCAACACATACCAGTCGTGCAGGTGGAGTGGATCTTCGCAGGTGATGCAAGCATTGTATAGGTAAGTGATGGCTAACATTTTTGTCATCGCGTGCCAAAAGCATGTGTGCCTGCACACCCATAATGCAATGCATGGGCAACACCCCCATTTGCTCGCCCTGCCCCACACGCATGTGCACGCGACACTCCATGCTCCCCTCTACAGTGCTTTTTGAAGGCACCTAACCATGAAAAAAACCGATTTTCTTCTTGTGGGGATATGTAAAAGATCGCGTTTATGTTCCACCACTACCCACTAAACTCAATGACCTTAAACATTGAATAACAATAGCGATCAACACAGTGGATTGTGATATGCTGATACGCGCCAGGGAGGAATTCTCTTATCGCATTGATGTTGCCCATACTGCAGGTGGTGGCCACATTGAACACTTGTGAGTCAGGAAATAAAAGTTGCTTGTGAGTAGAATACTTGTGACTTGGCTGGAGTTTTGTATTATGTTTCCTTAATAAAATATTGCGTCATGGAATCGGTTCGTTCTTTTTGAATAACCCTGTATTTGTCTGTGAAACATGGCTGAATGCATCCCTCCCTGACTCCATTATCACAGTATAAGACTATCATGTTTAACGGTCCAATCGCAAAATCTATAGAGTGTTGCTATATTCTATAAAAAGTCCCTATTCTTTGGGGTAATACCCCAAATATTGGAACATTGTTATCACGTCACCCCCTAGTCCAGTGATGGTGAACCTTTTTTGGTTCACGTGCCAAAAGGGGGGGACTGCGGGGGGGGGTCACACGTGTGCATGCCGACATCCATAATTCCATGCGCCCCCCACACATGCGCGTGTGACCCCCCTGCTCCCAGCACGCAATGGCACACCCATTTTTTGCTCTCCCCAGGCTCCATAGTCTTTCTAGGAGCCTGGGGAGGGCGAAAACTGCCTTTCCCACCCCCTCCAGAGGCTGGAAACAGCCTGTTTCCCGACTCCCAGTGGGCCCAGAAGGCCCAAAAATCAGCCGGGAGGCACGCACATGCGTGCCAGACCTGAGCTCGCGTGCCCATTGATATGGATCCGCGTGCCACTTGTGGCACCCGTGCCATAGGTTCGCCATCACGGCCCTAGTCCTTCTTCTTACAAGACTAGGCATAGTCTTGTAACTGCAGCATAGTCTGCTGCAACTGTTTTCATATGTTTTAGCCTCCAGCCCCCTAATCATCTTTGTTGCTTTTCTCTGCACTCTTTCTAGAGTCTCAACATCTTTTTATAGTGTGGTGACTAGAACTGGATGCTGATTTTTGAGTGTGGTTTTTACTAAGGCTTTGCAAAGTGATGCTAGAATTTCATGTGATCTTGATTCTATCCCTCTATTAATGCAGCCTAGGATTGTATTGTGGGTTTTTTTGCCTGGGAAAATTTCATTTTAATAAATTTCCCATATTATTAATACCTGATAAACGTTTACAGCGGAAATAGAATTATTTCAGCTTGTATTTGTAGAGAGTGAATTGTTGGGACCCAGTATGAAAGCCTTTTTTTAAAAAAAATACAGTTAAATATACAGGATTCACAGTGTATATTACATTTCAAAGCACCCTAACAAATCCAAACTAATATCTTTATAACATCGTATTAAATATATATTCATAAAATGGTAGTCAGCTTTTTACTATATTTATATAGTGCTTTAGGAATTGAAAGTGTAAAACCCAGGAAAATGACTCTGCAAAAATCGGACATCATTTGAGCCAATATCTGAATATCCTCATAGCAACCAAGACAGCTAGATCAAAGTCAAGTTCAACAGGAGTGTTGAAAATGACAATGGATTAGGTTAAAGAATCTTGGAAAATGATGGAAATGCAGCAACATGAGCATTTACTTTGGAATGAGCTTCAATATGAATGAATCTTAAATACCCTACATAAAACCTTCCTTAACAGAAAAAACAATCTATGTTCCTATTTGTTTTATAAATACTTCCTTAGACAGCAAGCAGTTTTTCTATTCTTTTATTCAGCATTTTTTTACACAAATCCTTCTTTGACAAAAAAAGCAATGTTCCTAAAGCCGTATATATGTTTCTTACAGACTGCATGTTTTCCATTTCTTTTTTTCAGCAATTTCTCTGAGACAGAAATATCACATGATGTACTAATTTTTCTTTGTGAGTTGTTCCCTGTGGTTGAGGTCAGGCCGGAAAACAATGATGTAGCATTTGGGCAGGAATATGCATCCCAGTAATGCAGCGCTGGAGGACAAAATAGAGAAGACCTCCACAGCTACCATGGCTTTTCCTTTTGTGCTCAGATAGGCTGGAAAGAAGGAGATCCACACACTGCAAAAGGCCAACATGCTGAAGGTGATGAACTTGGCTTCGTTAAAGGTATCAGGTAATTTACGGGCGAGGAAAGCCACAATAAAGCTGGCGATGGCCAAGATACCCATGTAGCCCAAGAGACAGTAGAAGAAGAAAGCTGACCCCTCATTGCATTGTAAATTCATTTTTTGGGACTCTGAGTGCATGTCCAACTCAGGGAATGGAGGAAATGTCAACAACCAAAGTATGCAAATACATACCTGGACAACAGAGCAAGAAAGAACAATAGAAAAAGCCAATCCTTTCCCTACCCATCTCCTCATCTGAGATCCTGGTTTAGTGGCCATGAAAGCCACAACCACAGTGATGGTTTTGGCCAGTACACTAGAAATGGCCACTGAGAAGGTGATGCCAAACATTGATTGTCGGAGAAGACAGATTACTTGGCCAGGCCAGCTGAGAAAGAAGAAAGAGGAGAGAAAACAGAGCTGAAGAGAGACAAGGAGGGTGTACGTTAAAGACCGGTTATTGGCTTTGACAATGGGAGTATCCCTGTGCTTAAAAAAAGTTTCAAGTACCAAAGATGTGAGAAAGAATAAACCGAGAGCTGCTGAGGCTAAACCAATTCCTAATGGTTCTTCAAAGGTTAGAAACACAACTGGTTTCAGGATACAGCCTTTCTTTTCTTTATTGGGATAATGATCTTCTGAACATTGAAAACAGTCATCCATATCTGGAAGGAAAATCAAGGAATTTGTCATCTAGGCCTTCCAAATGATTGAAAATCACATTATTTATCTGCACCCATGTACTGTATTTTTCGGAGTATAAGACACACCGGAGTATAAGACGCACCTAGATTTTAGAGGAGGAAAACAAGGAAAAAAGTATTCTGAACCAAATGGTGAAATAATATATTATTTAATAAAATACCAGTATAGCAGAATACTTTTTACAACCATGTATACTTTTTACAACCATGTACACTTTTTACACATTTTGGCTTTGACATTTTTCTGCAAGAAAGAACAATAATGTTTCCTTTATAACAATGCAGAACCATATTCATACAATCATATGCACACACACACACACCCTAAACTTCAAACTTGGCAAGTTTAAGACTTGTGGACTTCAACTCCCAGAATTCCTCCTCCAGTCATGCTGGCTCAGGAATGGGAGTTAAAGTCCACAAGTCTTAAAGTTGCCAAGTTTGAAGAGCCCTGGGTTAGAGGTGGCAAGGTCTTCAAACTTGTCAAGTTTAAGACTTGTGGACTTCAAATCCCAGAATTACTCCTCCAGTCATTCCTGAGCTATCATGACTGGAGGAGGAATTCTGGGAGTTGAAGTCCACTAGTCTTAAACTTGGCAAGTTTGAAGACCCTTGCACCCCTAACCCAGGGCTCTTCAAACTTGGAAGTTGGTCTTCAAACCTGTCAGGCTGTTCGCTTCAGGCAGCAGCAGCGGTAGCTCTGGCGGCGGCGAGTATTGGCGGTGGTGAGTATCGGCGGTGTCAGGGGCTGCATCGGTGTCAGGTCCTGCAGTGGGGGCAGGGCTGCAAGGGGGCGGCTGCAGTGTCTTTGCTGTGGTTCGCCAGCAGCGGCTTTCCCATGGTACGGCGTAGGCGGCGGCCAGCAGCGGCGGGAGCGACTTTGCTGTGGGGTGGCTGCGGCGGCTGCGGCAGCTTTGCTGTGGTTCACCGCCGCTGGCTTTCCCGTGGTCCGACGGTGGCGGCGGCCAGCAGCGGCGGGAGCGACTTTGCTGTGGGGCAGCAGCGGCGGCCGCGATGGCTTTGTTGTGGTCCGGTGGCAGCGGCGGTGGGCAGTAGCGGTGGCAGCGGCTTTGCCATGGTCTGGCGGCGGCAGCGGCAGGAACAGAAGGGGCTTTTGGGCAGCAGTGGGCAGTGGCAGGAACGGCGGGGGCTTTCGAGTGGTGGCATGCAGCGGCGGCGGCAGTGAGGAGTTCGGGCGGCTGCTCACTGAGGGTGGCAGCGGCAGTGGCAGCCTTCAGACAGGAATGGTGGCGGGGAGTGGGGTCAACATTCGGAGTATAAGACGCACCCAATTTTTGACCTTCTTTTTCCGGGTAAAAAGGTGTGGTAAAAAGGAGGTATACTCCGAAAAATATGGTAGTTTATTAAAGTTTGTTTTAGGCAAATGAAATGCGGTAGAATTTCTACTCTACCATTTTGATTTGAAATCTTCCCTTCAGGGCATGGAACACAGTCATAGCAGCAGAACTGATTTCCCTCAATCCCTTTCTTCCAGGATCCAGCAAAACAAGGGTCATTACATCGAGAAAGTGGAAGAACCTGATGATAAACATGAAAATGTTTTGAAAAGGAAAGTTGTTAAAAGAGTTTCTGAATTTTCTCCTCAATGTGTAACAGGATTATTGACTTCCCAAAAGGATACAGTATTTAAAAACTTCATCAACAACTTAAAATAATGTAGAAATTATAATGATGTAGAAAAGCTTCTGTCTGAAGAGCAGGGTGAATAAATAATTTCCCATGGTGACAATCTCATGCAAACATTGCCACTCTTCAGATTTCAAGTGGAAATGCCCACCAAATATGCAATCCTGGCTTATACATTGTAATATCATACTTGTCAATTTGAGGAATCCTTGACCATCCACAACATTTGAAAGAATGTTTATTGTTTATTTTTTAAAAAATAGTAATTAGATTTCTAAAGAGACTACATTCAATATGGGATCATAATGGATTAAGGTATGGATCATAACGGATTCAGGTGAAATCACTAATTCGATACCTGGTTAAAAGCTGGGTGCCAGACAATTAGATCTTCGTGAATGAATAATTCCTTTCCTTTTGGAGCCTGTAGATCCATTTCTCCAACTCTAACTCTCTGAAAGGATTTGTTTGGAAAAGTGATCAAGTTGGTGATGTCGAATCCACCCATTGCTTCCCCTTTCTCATTCAGGAACACTCTCTCTCCGGCTGAATTGTTAAAAGAAATGCCTTGAAGACATGAATGGAGCTATTTGAAAAGGAATAAATGAGAGAGGGTATTAAAAACAATATAATAGAGAAGAGAAAATCATTTCCAAGTTTCATTCACTCATGCTTCCCATTCCTAGAATATTATTAAACTTAGAAATTTAATAATCAATATTGCATGATAATGTACATGTCTATACTATATATTTAATTTGATATCAATATAAAGAAAAGTAGGAATTAACTGAAAGAGAATGAAAAAAGGACTTTGGAATTTTGAAATTCTTTAAATTATGATGTAGATTCACTACTTAAACAACTACTTCCACCTAGATCATATCTAATCTTTCCTCATTGATTTATTTTTATTTATTTATTTATTTATTTTATTTGTTAGAAGGTATACAAGATAACAGGTATGGTATAAACATAAACAAAAGCACAGTAGGTATGTTTAAATTTGGACAATAGGACAGTAGGACAGGGACGGTGGGCACGATGGTGCGCTTATGCAAGCCCCTTACAGACCTCTTAGGAATGGGGTGAGGTCAACTGTAGACAGTCTAAGGTTAAAGTTTTTGGGGTTGGGGGAAGAAACCACAGAGTCAGGTAGTGCATTCCAGGCATTGATCACTCTGTTGCTGAAGTCGTATTTTCTGCAGATGAGTCTCGAGCAGTTTACATTGCGTTTTAATCTATTGTGTG
Organism: Diadophis punctatus similis; assembly: GCA_023053685.1. Lineage (NCBI taxonomy): Eukaryota > Metazoa > Chordata > Lepidosauria > Squamata > Dipsadidae > Diadophis > Diadophis punctatus. Next base: position 618,606 of record JALIGW010000052.1, on the reverse strand, counting down.
CTCGTGTGTTGTTGCGGTTGAAGCAGAAGTATTCATTGACAGGTAGGACATTGTGGCAGATGATTTTATGAACTACATTTAGATCAGATCAAAGGCGACCTAGCTCTAAAATTATCTAAGCCCAAAATTTCAAGTCTGGTGAAATAAGGTATTCTGTTGCGAGCAGTGGAGTGGAGGACTCTTCTTGTGAAATATTTCTGGACTGTCTCAATTGTATTAATGTCTGATATGCAGTGTGGGTTCCAGCAGGTGAGCTGTATTCGAGGATTGGTCTGGCAAATGTTTTGAATGCTCTGGTTAGCAGTGTAATATTGCCAGAGAAGAAGCTATGCAAGATTAAGTTAAAAACTCTTAGTGCCTTTTTGGCAATGTTGTTACAATGGGCTCTGGTGCTTAGGTCATTAGATATGAGTATTCCAAGGTCCTTAACAGAATGAGGGTCGTCTACAAGGTTGTGTCCTCCAAGTTTGTATTTTGTGTTCGGATTCTTTTTGCCAATGTGTAAGACAGAGCATTTGTTGGTTGAGATTTGAAGTTACCAGTTCTCAGATCATTGTGATACATGGTCAAGGTCTTTTTAAAGGGTGGAAGTATTGTTGGTGGTGTTGAATAGTTTAACATCATCAGCAAAGTGGACGCAGTTGCATATAATATGATCACAAAGGTCTTTTATGTAAAGAATGAATAGTGTTGGTCCTAGAACTTTGTCTTGAGGGACACCACTGTTAAGAGGTGCAGGATTTGATAGGGCACTCCCTATCAAAAAGAAAGCTCTTTGACAGTTTGTGATCTGACTAATGTCCTTTGGCCAAATTTTAGAATTTGTGAATCAAGCATTCCTCCATAGAGAGATGCAAGATAGTGATTATTGCAAACATGCTTCATGGTTCATATTATGGATGCCACATCTAAGAGTGACCACTTTCATAGAGACAGAAAGTTCAGCTTGTTCCCACTGAAAGGTTCACATGCCACGTACAATGTTCTTGGAGAACTGATTATTTTTGGAAAAGACAATGAAGAGTAATCCAAATTATCATTTCAATTATCTCTTTTTGTACAATGTCTGGTGATTTACTAAATAACTTCCAGTGACATATAAGCCATAATTCATACAGTAGCTTCTCAATGATTAGAATAACAACAGAAACCATTTTTTCTGTATCTAATTTAGGCAGAACTGTACATGAGAGTCAGAAAACCTGTAGGTCTTCTAATCCAATACAGTGCTCAAGGAGGAGATATTTCAGATAAATGGCTTTCCTTCACTTCATAAAAATCTCCAATGTTGGAGCATCCAAACCTTTTGAAGGCAAGCTGTTCCACTAATTAATTGTTAATTGTTCTCACAGTTAGGAAATTCTTTCTTCTTTCTAGAATATTTTCTCATGCTTGATTCCACATGCAGAAAATATTAACACTTTCCACAATGGGATCAAAACATAATTCTACATCAAACTGCTTATTGAAATAAAAGCAATGTCCAATACAAAGGGAATACCTGCCAAGGCTGGACATGTGGAAGGTCAGGATTTTTACACATCATAGTTTTTTTTCTATTGAAATAATGTAATGTGTATAGAGCTTGCAAAGCATGAGCCACAGCATAAACAGCATTGTAGATGCTGTAGCTTTGGCCACTCATTTCCATTTCAAAGGCAGGTCCAGGAAGATCCTCCAGCTTCATCTCCCCAGTGCATTTTCTACTTTGCATTTCTTGTAATTCTGGTTTTGGAAATGAACAATCAAATGCTTGTTCCCAGACTTCCTGCAGAAATCCATCTCTGGAGAGTGAAAGTGGATTTACGGTCTGAAGAAATTCCTTGAAACCTGCAACCGCTCTTGAATGAACAGTGAAGGAAATAGCCCCATGGAACATCTGGAGATCCCAACTGATTTGAAATCCTGATAATATGAAATCAATCTGTGCAGTCATGATCCACACCCTTCTAAATAATGCAATTTCCTTGCTTCCAGGATCTATTATAAATGTGACAAATCTCAGCCACATAATTGTCAATGATTCTCCATAGACAAGAAATGCATTGGCTCGGCTATTTATCCAATTCATGGAAATACTAGAGATTCGTTGATAAATTTCTGGGAAGTCTTCAAAGTGGATTTGTTGTGAAAGCCTTTCTATGAACGCTGAGCAGATTCTATTCTCTGAAAGTAAGGGCTCCATTTTCTGTAAGAAATTTTCTCCATCGTTGTTATCAACAGCAAATATCCCTATCCACGTCCACCTGAAATGATGAAGCAGTTGGATAATCCCAATGTACTGATGGTCCTCTTTGGGGACCATGAAATAAAGTGAAGAGAGCTTACTGGTCTGAAATTCCTCTTGGGGTAATGAGCCATATGTCAGCTGCAAGAAAGTAGAGTTATGTTATCTTGAGTTGTAAGATCAAATGCAATTATCCTGATCTAGTTTTCATACAAAATATATCCAAGGAAGGAATAGTTTTCCTGAAATTCTTCTATGTAGAAATATGGAAAGGAATTTTTTTTGAATTATTTCAAACACATAGAATTGATCAATTCTTTTGATAGTAATAAAGAATACTATTCTCAACACTTTCCTCGGGTGCGGAAATCTATGGAGTATCTATAGATACCCAATTCTTGTATTCAGCATTGTAGCTTCAAAATTATGCCAACTAATGGACCTTTAGCCAGGCAGAACATCTTAATACTAACCTAACATCAATGTTTATTGCTTCTTAATTAATTGATAAGAATATCAAGAACAGAATATAGATTTTTTTTCTCTTTAGCCCTTTCACAACTTACTTGTGGAATTTTGAAGAATCCTGTAATTCCAGCAATATGAGACGATGTTTCAAAATCCAGTCCCCCAATGATAGTCCTGAGATTCTTCTGGCTATCACATTTGTAGTTAGGGGAAAAATCCTTGGATTTGAAAAGCAGGTCCAGAGTGGTGCGATAGGTCATCTTTGCACTGTGGTAACTGTCATAGATGTGGAACCCAAGAGTGACGTTAGGTAAGATCTGCGGATCCTCATTGACCTCCTTCACAGCAAATGCCAAGGCAAGGACGTGCTGATGAAATTTGGTGAATATACTGCAAATAATTTAAATACCCCAATTGAAAGAGTAGATTGACAATTCTCATAAGGTGACATCATTTCTGTATAAATGACAAACATTTCTTTCTATAATGGCAATAGAAAGAATATAGCCTTTCTAAAATTTCTACAGAGGGGTCCTTGGTTTTCTCTGAGCTTTCTTGCAGACATTTCATTACCCAAAGTAGGTAACATCATCAAAACCTAGCACTGATGATGTTATCTGGTTTGAATAATGAAATGTCTGCAAGAAAACGATTATTGTCAGAGGACCCCTCATTTCCACCCTGAACTAAAATATTCTCTTATATTGGTAATTTCTACAGAGCTCAAATTTATTTTACGCAGCATTGCCCTGACTTCCAAGAAATCTGTACTGCAACAAATACAAGTATTCCCTTTTTTCAAAGTACTATATTTTCTATGACATTTTTTAAAAAAAAGGTTTATGAAGAGATTCAGGAGGTAACACTTATTTACTGTATGTATGTTTTGTGAGGAGAGATAATGCCAAATCTTTCTGAAATTATCTTTATCCCAGTAAATCTTCAAATAGAGACTTCTTGATCTGAAGTTTGGTACATTTCATGTGAAAGACTTTTAAATAATGTAAAGAAGGTTATTTCTTCTTTCATAACCAGATACAAGGACCTTCCAAGTCATCATGGGTGACAAAATCAGTAAGCAAAGACACTTGAATAACGGACTCCCCCAGGGCTCTGTGCTGCCTCCATCTCTATTTAATCTATACATCTCTGATATACCACCTACGCTATCAACGAAGTTCTCTTATGCTGATGACCTGGCATTAGCATATAGCCACAAGGACATTGAAGCTACAGAAGGTGTACTTACAGCCGACCTTACAACTCTGAGTACATATTTCCACCAATGGAGGCTAATCCCAAGTATAAGTAAAACAGTTACATCATGTTTCCACCTCAATAACAAATTGGCAAAAAGAGAACTCAATGTATATTTAAACAACAAACTGCTCCCATATGAGACAACACCAAAATACCTGGGGGTTACCCTAGACAGGACCCTGTCCTTTAAAAAACATATCCAGAACATGGCTGCCAAGGTTAACAGCAGAAATAACATTTTACAAAAACTCTGCGGAACAACTTGGGGAGCCTCAGCCCCAACTCTTCGATGTGCAGCCCTTGGGCTTTGCTACTCTGCAGCGGAATACTGTGCACCTGTATGGTTAAACAGCTCACATACAGGACTTATTGATGTTCAACTTAACCATACGATGAGACTAATTACTGGGTGCATAAAATCAACACCTAGTCACTGGCTACCAGTTCTTAGTCACATACTTCCCCCGCACTTACGATGACAAGAAGCCCTTATTTGGGAGTACAGCAAGATCCTGGTAAATTCCTCTCTACCCATACATGGATATACTCCTGACCTCTTAAGGTGTCGATTAAAATCAAGAAATCCACCACTCTTGACAGCGCGTAAGTTGATGGCTGACCATCAGAACATTACACAAAAGTGGATGGAGGTGTGGAATAGCTGCACGCCCCAAGATGTCTCTGGGCACATTAGCCCTAGTAGTATACCTCCAGGATTTGGCCTACCCCGATACATGTGGGTGACATATAATAGAATTAGAACAACTCATGGGGTGTGTGCTGACTCCTTGCATAAATGGGGAAAGACACCTTCAGCACAATGTGATTGCGGGGCTCCTCGACAGACTATTCAGCATATAGTGAGGGAATGCCCTAAAAGAAGATATCCAGGAGACTGTAGGGAGTTCCTCTGCACAACAACGGCAGCTACTGACTGGATCTCCAAACTTGATATTAAGCTTTGAAATGTTATTTCTGTTTTCTTTTCTAGGTTTTTCTTACTGCTTTAACTGTTTTTAATTTGTAAAAATGAAGTGTTTTAATATTGTGTGTGACCAGCCATACGCTAAATAAATAAATAACCAGATACAATTGAAAGAAAGAGAAGACATAGATGATATTAAAAAACCTATATTTATGTGTAAATATCTTTTAATCATATAAAGAATTTTTGAAAATCTGGGTAAGATTAGATAGAGAAAAATTCTTACGTTGGTATTTCATAAGGCTTCTTAGAAGGATTTTCACTAAATTTAATTTCATAAAGGTTGTAACCAAAGTGAGATGTCATGCCACCAATGATAAAGTTTCCAGGCTGGTACCACTCATGTGGAACAAGGAAAGCATCACTTGCAGGACATTTCAGAGTAACTACTTTATGCACCAAAAACATTACAAGAAACATCTCCATGCTTTTGTTATTGTGAAAATGTTTTCCCTTCCACCCTACCAATCAGAAAGTACATATTATCCAATACTTCATCTAAAGATTGATCCAGGATTTATATCTAAGAATGCACCTATTGAGAAAATCTATCATTTTCTCTTTGAATATCCATGTGAGCACAAATTTGTTTCTTGAATGCCACCAGGATTTGAACAGATACTCTGGCAGAAAAGAACAGAGGATAGAAACTTGAAGCAATGAATCTGACAGAGATCTTATTACCCCTTGTACCAAACTCCCTGTGGTTTGTTGTTGAATTTCAATAGCCTTCTGTGGAGTCTTTAATGTTTTGACCTATAGTAATTCCTCTGGGATATAATTATTTTGTTTTGATGTAGGTGATGGTACAGCTATTTTTTTTTTAAATGAGCAATGCCAATGAAAGTAATCTATGGAAGATTTGCAATAGAATATATACCATGTTTCCCCCAAAATAAGACAGGTCTTATTTTCTTTTGACCCCCAAAATATGGCCTTGGCTTATTATTTTGTGGATGCAGTAGGGGGGGCTTATTATTTTGTGGGTGCAGTAGGCGGTGAGTGTGGAACTGGATGTTCCATCGCCACCACCTCCCCTCCCTGTTATTTGCGCCGGCCATGCAGCTGGCCCGCCGCCACCGCCTCGTGGAGCAGGACTCTGTAAGGCTTGTTGTACCATTGCACGTATGGACTGCAGGACTGCTGCGTGCTTCATCATACCAGCGCAGTTCGCGTTTGTGGTTCTGCCGGTATATTGAACCTTGTTGTTATGTTGCTGTTCGTGCATGCAACGGCACAACAAGCCTTGCGGAGTCCTGCTCCATGAGGCAGCACAGCGGCGCAATGAGTCTCACAAAAACTCATTTCTGACAGGTGGGATGTGTTGGGCACATCCTACCTGATACTTATAGCACCATCGCGTTCCTCGCCATTGTGTCCAGGGAAGCACGTTGTAAAAGAAAACTTCTTGCAAGTTCAATCAAACTTCTCAAACTCGTGATAAGTTTTCTTTTACAACGTGCTTCCCTGGACAAACTGTGAGGAAAGCAATGATGCTACAAGAAAATATCCTAGCAAGATGGGTGGCTGGCCTGGGGGAAACTTTCAAGGGTGAGAGACGGCGGAGCCTTGGTCTTCATCCCAGGCAGGCCCGAGGTCGGCGATTGCCCGGGAAGTTTGTGGGGAGGTGGGGGTAGGGATTCTCCTCCATTCTCCACCTTGAGGAAAAGAAGGGCGAGTGGTGGGCAACTGCTAAGGAGGAGCAGCTTTGCCGCTGGAAGATTGTTTGCACCACACCTTTGCCTTCTTTAGACAAGGCATACATGAAGTGAGTTTGACATTTTACCTACCTGCATTTTGCAAAATTTTGGCTCCATGCATGAAAAGCAGTAGAAATGTTTCTCTCCTTTCACTCCAAGAGGCTGCACCGATGCAATGAGTCTCATTTCTGGTGGAATTTGGAGGAGAGAAAGATTTCTGCTGTAAGTATCTCCAGGCACCATCCCACATTTTTCTACTTTATCTAGAAGTAGGTTATGGTCTACTTTATCAAATGCCTTACTGAAGTCCAAGTAAACCACATCGACAGCATTCCTCTGGTCCACTAATTTTGTCACTTTGTCAAAGAATGTAATAAGATTAGTCTGGCATGATCTGTTTTTGACAAACCCATGTTGGCTTTTGGTTATTACTTTGTTTGCTTCTAGGTGTTCATTGATTTGTTGCTTGATTATCTTTTCCAGAATCTTCCCTGGTATTGAGGTCAGGCTGATAGGTCTGTAGTTTCCTGGATCTGTTTTTTTCCCTTTTTTGAAGATGGGAACTACATCAGCTCTTTTCCAGTCCTCTGGCAGTTCCCCGGTGCTCCAGAATCTTTGAAAGATATAGTTCAGTGGTTCTGAGATCTCATCTGCCAGTTCCTTCAGAACCTTGGGGTGTAATCCATCTGATCCTGGTGATTTGAATTCGTCTAGGGTAGACAGGTGTTCCTTTACCATTTTCTTCCCTATTTTAACTTGTGTTCCTAATATGTTTTTTGTGATGCTGTTTTTGATAGGTTGGACTGTTTTTTCCCTTTGTGTAAAGACAGATGCAAAATACATGTTAAGTAGCTCTGCTTTCTCCCTGTTGCTTGTCACCTTCTTGCCACTTTCTCCCTGCAATGGACCAATTGTTTCCTTGACTTTTTTCTTGTTTTTAATATGTTGGAAGAAGCTTTTTTTGTTACTTTTTACTTTTGTCGCAAGCCTTTGTTCATTGTGAGCCTTAGCTTTCCTCACTTCATCTTTACAGGCTCGGGCTATTTGCTGGTATTCTACCTTAGTTATTTCCCCTTCTTTCCACTTTTTATACTTGTCCTGTTTGTCTTTCAATTTGTCAGAGAGTTCTTTATGCAGCCATGCTGGTTTCTTTTGAGACCTATTATTTTTCTTCTTCATTGGTATTGTGCTAGTCTGGGCTTTTATAATCTCACTTTTCAAAATTTCCCAAGCTTCTTGAGTTGTTTTCCCCTTGAGGATTCTCATCCATGGAATCTTTCCCAAGTTCTCTCTAAGTTTATTGAAATTAGCTCTCTTAAAGTCCAAGACTCTAGTTTGATTTTGTTCTACTGCTTGTGCTTGCATAATGTTGAATTCCAATATTGCATGATCACTTGCCCCCAAGGTTCCTTTAGCTTCAACACCTTCTATCATTTCATCTCTGTTAGTGAGAATTAAGTCCAATATAACTGATCCCCTTGTTCCCTTCTCTACTTTTTGGGAAACAAAATTGTCTGCTAGGTTTGTTAGGAACCTGTTGGATCTTCCACTTGGAGCAGAGTTTGTCTCCCAGTTGATGTCAGGGTAGTTAAAATCCCCCATTACTATTGTGATGTGCTTCCTACATACCTTAGTTAGCTGACTAGCAAAAAGTTCATCTACTTCCTCTGTTTGGTTGGGTGGCCTGTAGTATAGACCTATGGCAATGTCATTTCGCTCCCCTTTAATATTGACCCAAATGCATTCAAGATGATTTTCATTATTGTTGTGCTCTATTTTTGTAGAGATGTAGTTATTTCTTACGTATATTGCAACTCCACCTCCTCTTTTATTTGGTCTGTTTCTTTTAAATAATTTAAATCCCTCTAGCTGTATATTCCATTTGTCAGTTTCATCCCACCAAGTTTCCGTTATGGCAACTATATCATATCTTCCCTCATTTACTTGAATTTCTAATTCTCCCTGTTTATTCCTCATACTCTGTGCATTGGTGTATAGACATTTAAGTCCATTTTGATTGACCCTGTGTTTATTGTCTACATAACCTGTGTTGTGCCTGACTGCCCCTACTTTCTTGCCACCTGTTTGATTAGTGCACATGGTATGGCACTCACTATTAAATGCTTGGCTTTGCTTGACAGCAGAGCTGATAAACGTACCTGCACACACATCTATGTTGTGTACACTGTTAACCCTATTAATTTTAGATTGCTGGGGACAGAAATGATCTGTATCAATTAATTCTCTGTCCCCGCTGTTCAGTTTAAATGTTTATCCAGGAAATCTCTGAATTTAATACCAAGTAGCTCAGTCCCTTTCTTTGATGGATGCAAACCATCTCTTTTGTACAGTTTTTCATTGGACCAGCTGCAGACATCATGACTAATAAAACCAAAGCTTTCCCTTTTACACCACTCCTTTAGCCACACATTAAACTCTGCTACACATTGGCCTTTCCCTTTTTGTTCCTTATATACTGGTAAAACCTCTGAAAAGTTAAGCCTACAACCTATACTACTAAGTTCATACCCCAAGCTCTGGAAGTCATTCTGCACAGAAAGTACATCTTTTTGGGACAGATCATTTGTGCCAAGATGTATAATAGCATCAACATCACAGTCCTTACTGGCATTCTTGACAATCTTAAGAATGCGCCTCTTGTCTCTGCTGGCAGTAGCACCTGGCAGACACCTGACCTCTTTCAAAACCTCGATATCCCTTCCTAAATTTACATCCCTTACAATTGAATCACCAACCAGAAGGTGGCTTCTCTTTTTGTATACCTTGCTGCTCTTGTGTGTCTGATGTGTAGTGTGTTTCTACACACAAGACTCAGAGGTGTTTAGCTCACATTGGCTGACTTAGTTGCTATGCCTATTCATTGGCTGACCTTGTTAACATGGCTCTCCTAGTTCATGAATATCTTAACAGATATCTCCTTTAATCAGAGAGGGATGTACATTTGTTCTAGGATTTGGGCTGAATTTCATCTTTGGTTTTCTTGAAAAATGCCAGAATTCGAATTGCAAGCCAAATCAAGTCACACTTCATTATGTTCCTTAGTCAGTATACATTTTGAATAAAGGAAGATTACAAAGAACATAAAATAATAGAGTTGGAAAGGAACTTGGAGGTCTTCTCGTCCACAGACCCCTCCCCACAGAGCAGGAGATCCTATACCATTTCAAACAAAGGGTTGTCCAGTCTCTTTTTCAAAGCTTCCAGTGATGAAGCACCCCCTTCTGAAGGGAAGCTATTCCATTAGTTGATTGCTCTCACCATTAGGATATTTCTCCTTAGTTCTAAGTTGCTTCCTCCTTGCTTAGTTTCCATTCATTGTTTCTTGTCTTGCCTTTTGGTGTTTTTAAAAAATAGTTTGATCCTCTTGTCTTTGTAGGAGTCCCTCAAATATTGGAACATTATTATCATGTCACCCCACTTCTTCTTTTCTCTAGACTAGTCATACTCAGTTGCTCTAACTGTTGTTCATATGTTTTAGCCTCCAGCCCCTAATCATTCTTGTTGCTCCTCTCTGCATTCTTTTCAGAGTCTGAACATATTTTTGTACTGTGGTGACCAGAACTGGATGCAGTTTTCCAAGAGTGGTTTTTACTAAGGCTTTGTAAAGTGATACTAAAACTTCATGTGTTCTTAATTCTATCCTTCCATTTATGCTTTCTAGGATTGTATTGTGTTGTTGTTTGCCTGGGAAAATTTCATTTCAATAAATTTCCCATATTATTATTATCTGATAAGAGTTTACTGTGGAAATAGATTTATGGGTAGAGAGTGAATGTTTATGACACAGTATGAAAGCCTTTAAAAAAGACAGTTAAATATTCACAAACTCAATGTATTTTATATTTCAAAGAATCCTAACAAATCCAAACTAATATCTTTTAACACTGAATTAAATATATATATTCATAAAATGGTAGTCAGCTTTTTACTATATTTGTATAGTGCTTTAGGAATTGAAAGTGTAAAACCCAGGAAAATGTCTCTGCAAATATTGGACATCATTTGAGCCAATATCTGAAATATCCTCATAGTAACCAAGACAGCGAGATCAAAGTCAAGTTCAACAGAAGTGTTGAAAATGACAATGGATTAGGTTAAAGAATCTTGGAAAATGATGGAAATGCAGCAACATGAGCACTTACTTTGCAATGGGCTTCAATATGAATGAATCTTATTCACAAGGATTAAAAGATCTATGGGGATTGTTTAAGTTTAAGTTTAAGTTTAATTAAATTTATATACCGCCCTTCTCCAGGGGACTCAGGGCGGTGAACAGCCAAGTACAAAACATTAAAATACATTTAAGCCAAGTAAAAAACATTAAAATACATTTAAAATAAAATATTCAATGTGGCCCTAATTTAATACAATTAAAATTTAGTAAAATCTTAAAATTTTAAAAACCCCAAAAACTTTTTCACGCCAGCCCGGCTTGATAAAAATAATACTTCTTGAGGGCACGGCGGAAGGTGGACAGGTCGTGAATTGTTCTTAAGTCTGGAGGGAGCTGATTCCAGAGGGTGGGTGCTCCCACAGAGAAGGCCCTCCCCCTGGGCGTCACCAGCCTACACTGCTTGGCTGATGGCACCCCAAGGAGGCCCTCTCTGTGGGAGCGCACTGGTCGATGGGAGGCAGTTTGTGGCAGCAGGCGGTCTCGGAGATACATAGGTCCAATGCCATGGAGCGGTTTAAAGGTAGTAACAAGCACCTTGAAGCGCACCCGGTAGACCACCGGAAGCCAGTGCAGCTCGCGCAGGAGGGGTGTTATATGGGAGCACCAATTAGCCCCCGAAACCACCCGCGCGGCCGCATTCTGGATCAGTTGGAGCCTCCGGGTGCTCTTTATGGGGAGCCCCATGTAGAGAGCATTACAGTAGTCCAGACGCGACGTGACCAGGGCATGGGTGACTGTGCACAGGGAATCCCGATCCAGAAAGGGCCGCAACTGGCGTATCAGGCGGACCTGATAAAAGGCCGCCCTGGTCACAGCTGTCAGATGGTCCTCTAAGGACAGCTGTGGATCCAGGAGGACACCCAGATTGCGAGCCCTTTCGGCGGGGGCTAGAGACTCGCCCCCGATAGTCAGAGATGGAATCATCTGACTATATTGAGACGATGGGAACCACAGCCACTCCGTCTTGGAAGGGTTGAGCCTGAGTCAGTTTCTCCCCATCCAGATCCGCACAGCTTCCAGGCACCAGGACATCACTTCAAGGGCATCATTGGGGTGGCCTGGGGTGGAAATGTACAGCTGTGTATCATCGGCGTACTGATGGTACTTCACCCCAAAGCCACGGATGATCTCACCCAGCGGCTTCACATAGATGTTGAACAGAAGGGGCGAGAGAATCGACCCCTGGGGCACTCCATATGTAAGAGGCCTCGAGGACGACCTCTGCCCCCCTGCCAATACAAACTGCGACCGGTTGGAGAGAAAGGAGGAGAACCAACGAAAAATGGTGCCCCCTATCCCTAACTCTTCCAGCCAGTGCAGCATGATACCATGGTCGATGGTATCAAAAGCCGCTGAGAGGTCTAATAGGACCAGGACAGAGGAACAACCCCTGTCCCGAGCCCTCCAGAGATCATCAACCAATGCGACCAATGCTGTTTCCGTGCTGTGCCCGGCCCTGAAACCCGACTGGAACGGATCTAGGTATGATGATTCCTCCAAGTACTGGGGAAACTGTCGTGTGACCACACTCTCAACAACCTTCGCCACAAAGCGAAGGTTGGAGACAGGGCGATAGTTAGCTAAAATTGCTGGGTCCAGGGAGGGCTTCTTGAAGAGAGGCCTCACCACTGCTTCTTTCAAAGCCGTGGGGAAGTAACCCTCCCCCAAAGAAGCGTTAATAATTCCCTGGAGCCAGCCTCGTGTAACCTCCCGGGTAGCCAGCACTAACCAGGAGGGACACGGGTCCAATAAACATGTGGCTGCACTGAGCCTCCCCAGAATCTTGTCCACATCGAAGACGAAGATATGTTCAAGAGTATTAACGGATCACAGTCCGGTCTGGCTGGAATTGCAAGATAACAATGGACCCAGAAGGTCATGGAGGTTAAATGATAATTTATTTAGATATGAGAATAATGTGAGGGAATGTAAAAAATTAATGAAATAATTTTTTGTTAATAATATGCAGAAGGGCACATCTTTGGAAATGGTTTGGGATGCCAGTAAAGCTTATATGAGAGGTATTTTGATCTATCTGAATAATAAATTTAGAAGAAAAAAAGAGGAAAAGAGGAAAGAATTGGAAGAAGAGATCAAACGACAGGAAAGGGCCTTAATTTCTAATCCATTGGATAGGAAAATTAAAGAGGTAATTAACTTATTAAGGGGTCAATTCAACATGTTAATGACAGACCAAGTGGCAACCAATTTACAGTATGCAAAATTTAATATTTTTAGTAACGCAAACAAACCAGGGAGGTGGCTGGCATACATGTTAAGAAAGAAGCAAAAATCAAGAACTATTGAAAAAATTAGATATAAGGGTAAAGAAACTTATGAACAAGAATTCATTAAAAAATCATTCTTAGATTTCTACTCAGGATTAGATAGTGGGGATAAAGTTAGGGAAGAAGAGATAGATAGGTACTTACAGCAACAAAATATTCATACACTTACTGAGATTCAGAGGGATACCTTAAATCAATTGATAACTTCAGAAGAGATTGCATTGGCAATTAAACAATTAAAAGTGGGCAAGGCTCCGGGGACAGATGGATTAACCGCTGTTTATTATAAAAAATTGCAGGAGGAAATGGTGGAACCACTTAAAGATTTGTTTAACTATATCCAAAAGGGAGGCACTGTACCTCCATCTTGGAAAACTGCTTTTATCTCTCTGATCCCAAAAGAGGGTCAAGATCTTACAGACCCAAAAAATTACAGGCCGATTTCACTTCTAAACTTAAATTATAAAATTTTTGCAAAAATTTTAGCAAATAGACTAATGATAGTTTTACAACAGACAATACATCATGATCAAACTGGGTTTATAACAGGTAGACAAATGAAAACTAATGTTAGACAAGTTGTTAACTTATTAGAGTATTTGGGAAAGAACAACCAGGTCCCTGCAACATTGATATTTTTGGATGCTGAGAAAGCCTTTGATAGATTGAATTGGCGATTTTTATTAAAGTTAATAGAAAAATTACAACTTGGAGATTATTTTGTACAATCTATTCAGGCAATATACCAAAAACAAACAGCGCAAATAATAATCAATGGTGGGTTAACAGATAATTTTAATATAGAAAAAGGAACAAGACAAGGATGTCCTTTATCTCCTTTGTTGTTTATCTTGAGTTTGGAAATATTACTCCGCAAAATAAGAGAACTTGACACAATAAAGGGGATTAAGATCAGACAGGAAGAATATAAGTTACGAGCTTTTGCGGATGACCTGGTTGTTACTCTGACCCAACCACTACAATCTATTAAAATTTTGATGGATACAATTAACTTATATGGACAAGTATCTGGTTTTAAGATAAATATAGCCAAAACAAAAATAATAGTTAAAAATGTGACAAGAACTCAAAAAGAAGAAATAGAAAAGGTAACAGGTTTTGAAGTAGTTCAAAAGATCAAATATTTAGGGGTTTATATTATGTCCACAAATACAAAACTATACCAACATAATTATGAACCATTATGGTTAAAAATACAGAAAGATATGGAAAATTGGGAAAAACTGCAATTGTCACTGTTGGGAAGGATAGCTGCTGTTAAAATGAATGTTTTACCAAGGTTTCTATTCCTTTTTCAAATGATACCAATACTTAAAAAAGACGGAACCTTAAGGGAGTGGCAGAAGGGTATAAATAAATTCATTTGGGCAGGGAAGAAGCCGCGGGTAAATCAGAAGATAATGCAGGATACACGTGAAAGAGGGGGCTTAAAAATGCCAAACTTAAAATTGTATTATGAAGCAGCAGCTCTCGCAGCAATTACAGATTGGATTAATTTAACGAAAGAAAGTGTATTAAATATTGAGGGATATGGTTTGCTCTATGGGTGGCATGCCTATTTAATATATGATAAAAAGATAGACAAAGTTTTTAAGAGTCATATATTGAGAAATGCTTTATTGCGTGTCTGGAAAAAGTACCAATGTAAGCTAAATGATAAAATACCTTGGTGGACGGTACCTAGACACGCGATAGAAAATATAAACTTGGAACAAAACATAGATAAGATTACATATAAAGAACTTCTCCTTGAAGATGGAACACTATCTCAATTAAAATCATTTGAGAAATTAAAAGAGGAAGGAATAGTTAGGACCTGGTTCCAATATAGACAATTACAGGCCAGATGGAGAGATGATAGAAAAATTGGTATTGTGCAAAATGAAGAAAACTTGATTGTACAAATTAAAGATAATGGTCCAATGCATATAAAAAGATTATATAATATTTTATTGGAACTGGATTCAGAATCGGAATTGGTTAAAGATTGTATGATAAAATGGGCTCAAAACTTTGGAGAACCTATAACGATGGACATATGGGAAAAGATATGGGTTACAAATGTTAAATTTACGCAGGCTCAAAATTTGAGGGAAAATTTTTATAAAATGTTTTACAGATGGCATTTAGACCCAAAAAAATTGGCATGTATGTATCCTAACTTACAGCCTAAATGCTGGAGATGTGAATGTGATGATGCTACATATTTCCATGTATGGTGGACTTGTAAAAAAATTAAGGCTTTCTGGATAAAAATCTGGTGGATTATACAAAATATTTTAAAGAAAAAAATTAAATTTACACCACAGTTCTTTCTACTGGGAATAACAACGGATTGTACACCTATAGAGACTAAGCTGATTTTGAATTTTATAACGGCTGCCAGATTGTTGGTGGTACAATATTGGAAGAAGGAAGATATACCTACAATTGAAGAATGGACATTGAAAGTGACACATCTGGCCGAAATGGCTAAGGTTTCATCTTATCTTAAGGACCATTCTAATGAAAAATATGTGTTGGAATGGAGTAAATGGACGGAATATATTCAGAAAAAGTTTCAGATTAATATAATTTAAATAGCATTTTTTGTTTGCTGTTTGAAGAAATAATAGATTATACTTTCAAGCTTATGCATAACAAAGAGTTAAAAAGGATAAGATATTTTTGAATTAACAATCTGTTTTAGTATTAGGTAATTTTATACTTTTTGTTTTGAATTTATACCTTGTGTTTTTCTCTGGGAAGTCTGGGAGGGGGGAGGGGGGAGGGGGGGAGGGTGAGGGAGGGGAGAAGGGTAGAGGGTGGATGGGGGGGTAAAAAAGATAAAAACTGTATGTACTTTGTACTTGTAAAACTTTTCAATTAAAAAAAAAAAAGAATCTTGTCCACATCCTCAGGGGTCACCAAGTCAAACTCTTCCCAGATAACGTTCTCAAGACTATTCCCTGTCACCGCGTCTGTATCCACCCAGTTAGAGTCCAGTTCCCCCTGAATCTGAGCTATTTTGTCATGTAGATATCGTCCAAAGTCCTCAGCCCTGCCTTCCAGGGGATCCTCCCGCGCTTCTTGATGGAGTAAGGAACGGGTCACCCTGAACAGGGCTGTTGGACGATTCTCTGATGACGCGATAAGAGCGGAAAAATACTTCGATTTCTCCGCTTTTATCGCCACTAGGTAGGTCTTAATATGCGACCTTACCAGTGTTCGATCAGATTCAGAGAGACTGGCCCTCCAACCGCTCTCTAGGCGTCTTTTCCGGCGCTTCATCTCCCTCAGCTCCTCAGTAAACCAGGGAGCCGAGCGGGATCGGAGCCGAGTCAGAGGCCGCAAAGGCACAACTCGGTCCAAGGCCCCACCGGCCGTAAGGGGTTTGACAGTCCCATTTACCAAAGGGTCTTCATAGTCACTCCCTGAATGATTGGACTCTTCTGCCGGAGGGGTCAGAGTTCCTGGCACCAAAGGTGACTTTGGCAGGAAATCAATGACCTCACAGCTCTTCAAAGTGGTGTCCCTGGGATGCGATGGTGGCTTCACAGGATTCTCTCCATCTTGCTTTTCTCCTTTTCTGGTAGGAATTTTTTGCATGAAAATCAGCTTCATGGTGGCCTTCCTTTCCGCAGTTGAAGCAAGGAGTCAAGCATGGCAGGGCAGAGCAAGGTTTGGCCCTTTCACTCCTCCAATCTGGTGGGGATCTACTCCAGATGTGGCTTGCGTGGTACTGGTTTTGAGCTTGGTCAATTTCAGCTTCCTCAACCAATGCATACCAGTCGTGCAGGTGGATTGGGGCCTCGCGTGCAATGCAAGCATTGTATAGGTAAGTGATGGCTAACATTTTTGTCATCGCGCGCCAAAAGCATGTGTGCCTGCACACCCATAATGCAATGCATGGGCAACACCCCCGTTTGCTTGCCCTGCCCCACACACATGTGCACGTGACACTCCATGCTCCCCTCTACAGTGCTTTTTGAAAAAAAACTGATTTTCTTCTTGTGGGGATATGTAAAAGATTGCGTTTATGTTCCACCACTACCCACTAAACTCAATGACCTTAAACATTGAATAACAACAACGATCAACACAGTGGATTGTGATATGCTGATACGCGCCAGGGAGGAATTCTCTTATTGCATTGATGTTGCCCATGCTGCAGGTGGTGGCCACATTGAACACTTGTGAGACAGGAAATAAAAGTTGATTGTGAGTAGAATACTTGTGACTTGGCTGGAGTTTTGTATTACTTTTCCTTAATAAAATATTGCATCATGGAATCGGTTCGTTCTTTTTGAATAACCATGTATTTGTCTGTGAAACATAGCAATAGCAATAGCACTTAGACTTATATACCACTTCATAGTGCTTTACAGCCCTCTCTAAGCGGTTTACAGAGTTCAGCATATTGCCCCCAACAATCTGGGTCCTCATTTTACCCACCTTGGAAGGATGGAAGGCTGAGTCAACCTTGAGCCAGTGAGATTTGAACAGCTGAACTGCTGAACTAGAAGTAGCCTGCAGTGCTGCATTTAACCACTGCACCAACTCGGCTCTGTACCAACATGGCTGAATGACTCCCTCCCTGACTCCATTATCACAGTAAGAGACAATCATGTTTAATGGTCGAATCGCAAAATCTGTACAGTGTTGCTATACTCTATAAAAAGTCCCTATTCTTTGGGGCAACACCCCAAATATTGGAACATTGTTATCACGTCAGCCCCTAGTCCAGTGGTGGCGAACCTTTTTAGGTTCGCGTGCCAAAAGGGTGTGTGTGCGCGCGCTAGCACGTGCTCGCGTGCCCACACCCATTCCCTCCCCCCCATGCATGCGCACAACACCCCCCATGCTGCCCCCTGCGCATGTGCACACACCCCACCCCCGTGGAAAGGCCTTACCGGAGCCTGGGATGATGAAACGGGCAAACCGGAAGTGTGGAAAAACGCACTTCCGGTTTGCCGGTGAGCTGTTTTTTGCACTCCGGAGGGTTCAGGGAAGCTCCCTGAAGCCCCGGAATGCAAAAAACTACAAAACGGACAAACCGGAAGTGCGGAAAAATGCACTTCCGGTTTGTCCATTTTGTAGTTTTTTGAATTCCGGAGCTTCAGGGAGCTTCCCTGAACCCTCCGGAGTGCAAAAAACAGCTCACCGGCAAACCGGAAGTGCGTTTTTCCGCACTTCCGGTTTGCCGGTGGGCAACGCTTGCGTGCCGTCTGCTATGGCTCCGCGTGCCACCTGTGGCACGCGTGCCATAGGTTCGCCACCACGGCCCTAGTCCTTCTTTTTACAAGACTAGGAATACCCAACTCCTGCAACTGTTTTTCATATGTTTTAGCATCCAGTCCCCTAATCATCTTTGTTGCTTTTCTCTGCACTCTTTCTAGAGTCTCAACATCTTTTTTATAGTGTGGTGACTAGAACTGGATGCAGTTTTTTGAGTGTGTTTTTTACTAAGGCTTTTTAAAGTGACGCTAGAATTTCATGTGATCTCGATTCTATCCCTCTATTAGTGCAGCCTAGGATTGTATTGTGGGTTTTTTTGGCAGGGAAAATTTCATTTCAATACATTTCCCATATTATTAATACCTGACAAAAGTTTACAGTGGAAATAGAATTATTTCAGCTTATATTTGTAGAGAGTGAATTGTTGTGACCCAGTATAAAAGCCTTTTTTTAAAAATACAGTTAAATATACAGGATTCACAGTGTATATAACATTTCAAAGCACCCTAACAAATCCAAACTAATATCTTTATAACATCGTATTAAATATATATTCATAAAATGGTAGTCAGCTTTTTACTATATTTGTATAGTGCTTTAGGAATTGAAAGTGTAAAACCCAGGAAGCGAATATCTGAAATATTCTAATAGCAACAAGACAGCTAGATCAAAGTCAAGTTCAACAGGAGTGTTGAAAATGACAATGGATTAGCTTAAAGAATTTTGGGAAATGATGGAAATGCAGCAACATGAGCACTTACTATGGAATGAGCTTAAATATGAATGAATCTTAAATACCCTACATAAAACTTTCCTTAACAGAAAAAACAATCTTTGTTCCTATATGTTTTATAAATACTTCCTTAGACAGCAAACAGTTTTTCTATTTTTTTATTCAGCATTTCTTTACACAAATCCTTCTTTGACAAAAAAAAAGCAATGTTCCTACAACCCTATATATGTTTCTTACAGACTGCATCCTTTCCATTTCTTTTATTCAACAATTTCTCTGAGCCAGAAATATTACATTATGTACTAATTTCTCTTTGTGAGTTGCTCCCTCTGGTTGAGGTCAGGTCGGAAAACAATGATGTAGCATTTGGGCAGGAATATGCATCCCAGTAATGCAGCACTGGAGGACAAGATGGAGAAGAACTCCACAGCTACCATGGCTTTTCCTTTTGTGCTCAGATAGGCTGGAAAGAAGGAGATCCAAACACTGCAAAAGGCCAACATGCTGAAGGTGATGAACTTCGCTTCGTTAAAGCTGTCAGGTAATTTACGGGCGAGGAAAGCCACAATAAAGCTGGCAATGGCCAAGATACCCATGTAGCCCAAGACACAGTAGAAGAAGAAAGCTGACCCCTCATTGCATTGTAAATTCATTTTTTGGGACTCTGAGTGCATGTCCAACTCAGGGAATGGAGGAAATGTCAACAACCAAAGGATACAAACACATACCTCGAAGAAAGAGCAAGAAAGAACAATAGAAAAAGCCAATCCTTTCCCTACCCACCTCCTCATCTGAGATCCTGGTTTAGTGGCCATGAAAGCCACAACCACAGTGATGGTTTTGGCCAGTACACTAGAAATGGCCACTGAGAAAGTGATTCCAAACATTGATTGTCGGAGAAGGCAGATTACTTGGCCAGGGCGGCTGAGGAAGAACAAAGAGGAGAGAAAACAGAGCAGAAGAGAGACAAGGAGGGTGTAGGTTAAGGACCGGTTATTGGCTTTGACAATAGGAGTATCCCTGTGCTTAAAAAAAGTTTCAAGTACCAAAGATGTGAGAAAGAATAAACCGAGAGCTGCTGAGGCTAAACCAATTCCTAATGGTTCTTCAAAGGTTAGAAACACAACTGGTTTCAGGATACAGCCTTTCTTTTCTTTATTGGGATAATGATCTTCTGAACATTTAAAACAGTCATCCATATCTGGAAGGAAAATCAAGGAATTTGTCATCTAGGCCTTCCAAATTATTGAAAATCACATTATCTATCTGCACCCATGTAGTTTATTAAAGTTTGCTTAAGGCTAATGAAATGCGGTAGAATTTCTACCCTACCATTTTGATTTGAAATCTTCCCTTCAGGGCATGGAACACAGTCATAGCAGCAGAACTGATTTCCCTCAATCCCTTTCTTCCAGGATCCAGCTAAACAAGGATCATTACATTGAGAAAGTGGAAGAACCTGATGATAAACATGAAAATGTTTTGAAAAGGAGGATTTTTAAAAGAGTTTCTGAATTTTCTCCTCAATGGAGTAACATGATTATTGACTTCCCAAAAGGATACAGTATTTAACAACTTCATCAACAACTTAAAATAATGTAGAAATTACACTGATGTAGAAAAGTTCCTGTTTGAAGGGAAGGGGAAGTATATCATAACACATGATGAGAATCTCATGGAAACATGGCCATTCTTCTGATTTCAAGTGGAAATGCCCACCAAATATGCAATCCTGGCTTTTACATTGTAATATCATATTTGTCAATTTGAGGAATCCTTGACCATCCACAACATTTGAAAGAATGTTTATTGTTTATTTTAAAAAAATAGAAATTAGATTTCTAAAGAGACTATGTTCAATATGGGATCATTATGGATTAAGGTATGGATCATAATGGATTCAGGTGAAATCACTAATTCGATACCTGGTTAAAAGCTGGGTGCCAGACAATTAGATCTTCGTCAATGAATAATTCCTTTCCTTTTAGAGCCTGTAGATCCATTTCTCCAACTCTAACTCTCTGAAAGGATTTGTTTGGAAAAGTGATCAAGTTGGTGATGTCGAATCCAGCTGTTGCTTCCCCTTTCTCATTCAGGAACACTCTTTCCCCAGCTGAATTGTTAAAAGAAATACCTTGAAGACATGAGTGGAGCTATTAGAAAAGGAATAAAAGAGAGAGGGAATTAAAAACAATATAATAGAGAAGAGAAAATCATTTCCAACTTTCATTCACTCATGCTTCCCATTCCTAGAATATTATTAAACTTAGAAATTTAATAATCAATATTGCATGATAATGTACATATCTACACTATATATTTAATTTGATATCAATATAAGGAAAGGTAGGAATTAACTGAAAGAGTATGAAAAAAGGACTTGGGAATTCTGAAATTCTTTAAATTATGATTTAGATTCACTTCTTAAACAACTACTTCCACCTAGATCATATCAAATCTTTCCCCATTGATTTATTTTTATTGATTTATTTTATTGATTTATTTTATTTGTCAAAACATATACAACATAACAGGTATGGTATAAACAAAAACAAAAGCACAGTAGGTATGTGTAAATTTGGACAATAGGACAGGGAAGGTAGGCACGATGGTGCGCTTATACAAGCCCCTTACAGACCTCTTAGGAATGGGGTGAGGTCGATTGTAGACAGTCTAAGGTTAAAGTTTTTGGGGTTTGGGGAGGAAACCACAGAGTCAGGTAGTGCATTCCAGGCCTTGATTACTCTGTTGCTGAAGTTGTATTTTCTGCAGTCGTGTTTTGAGCAGTTTACATTGAGTTTCAATCTATGGTGTGGTCGTGTGTTGTTGCTGTTGAAGCTGAAGTATTCATTGACAGGTAGGACATTGTGGCAGATGATTTTATGAACTACATTTAAATCAGATCAAAGGCAACGTAACTCTAAAAATATCTAAGCCCAAAATTTCAAGTCTGGTGGAATAAGGTATTCTGTTGCGAGCAGTTGAGTGGAGGACTCTTCTTGTGAAATATTTCTGGACTCTCAATTGTATTAATGTCTGATATGTAGTGCGGGTTCCAGACAGGTGAGCTGTATTCGAGGATTGGTCTGGCAAATGTTTTGAATGCTCTGGTTAGCAGTGTAATATTGCCAGAGAAGAAGCTATGCAAGATTAGGTTAACAACTCTCACTGCCTTTTTGACAATGTTGTTACAATGGGCTCTGGTGCTTAGGTCATTTGATATGAGTACTCCAAGGTCCTTAACAGAGTGAGGGTCGTCTACAAGGTCGTGTCCTCCAAGTTTGTATTTTGTGTTTGGATTCTTTAGGCCAGTGTGCAAGATAGAGCATTTGTTGGTTGAAATTTGAAGTTACCAGTTCTCATACCGTTGTGATACATAGTCAAGGTCTTTTTGAAGGGTAGACGTATTGTTGGTGGTGTTGAATAGTTTAACATCGTCAGCAAAGAGGATGCAGTTGCTTATAATATGATCACAAAGGTCGTTTATGTAAAGAATGAATATTGTTGGTCCTAGAACGTTGTCTTGAGGGACACCACTGTTAAGAGGTGCACGATTTGATAGGGCACTCTCTATCAAATAGAAAGCTCTTTGATCTGTGATTTGACTATTGTCCTTTGGCCAAATTTTAGAATTTGTGAATCAAGCATTCCTCCATAGAGAGATGCAAGATAGTGATTATTGCAAACATGCTTCATGGTTCATATTATGGATGCCACATCTAAGAGGGACCACTTTCATAGAGACAGAAAGTTCAGCTTGTTCCCCATGAAAGGTTCACAAGCCATGTACAATGTTCTTGGAGAACTGATTATTTTTGGAAGAGACAATGAAGAGTAATCCAACTTATCATTTCAATTATCTCTTTTTGTACAATCTCTGGTGATTTACTAAATAACTTCCAGTGACATATAAGCCATAATTCATACAGTAGCTTCTCAATGATTAGAATAACAACAGAAACCATTTTTTCTGTATCTAATTTAGGCAGAACTGTACATGAGAGTCAGAAAACCTGTAGGTCTTCAATCCAATATGGTGCTCAAGGAGGAGATATTTCAGATAAATGGCTTTCCTTCACTTCATAAAAATCTCCAATGTTGGAGCATCCAAACCTTTTGAAGGCAAGCTGTTCCACAAATCAATTGTTGATTGTTCTCACAGTCAGGAAATTCTTTCTTCTTTCTAGAATATTTTCTCATGCTTGATTCCACATGCAGAAAATATTAAGAATTTTCAAAATGGGATCAAAACATAATTCTACATCAAACTGCTTGAAATAAGAGAAGTGTCCAATACAAAAGGAATACCTGCCAAGCCTGGACATGTGAAAGGTCAGGGTTTTTAGAGATCATAGTTTTTTTCCTATTGAAATAATGTAATGTATATAGAGCTTGCATAGCATGAGCCACAGCATAAACAGCATTGTAGATGCTGTAGCTTTGGCCAGTCATCTCCATTTCAAAGGCAGGTCCAGGAAGATCCTCCAGCTTCATCTCCCCAGTGCACTGCCTACTATGCATTTCTTGTAATTCTGGTTTTGGAAATGAACAATCAAATGCTTGTTCCCAGACTTCCTGCAGAAATTCATCTCTGGAGAGTGAAAGTGGATTTACCGTCTGAAGAAATTCCTTGAAACCTGCAACCGCTCTTGAATGAACAGTGAAGGAAATAGCCCCATGGAACATCTGGAGATCCCAACTGATTTGAAATCCTGATAATATGAAATCAATCTGTGCAGTCATGATCCACACCCTTCTAAATAATGCAATTTCCTTGCTTCCAGGATCTGTTATAAATGTGACAAATCTCAGCCACATAATTGTCAATGATTCTCCATAGACAAGAAATGCATTGGCTCGGCTATTTATCCAATTCATGGAAATAACTGAGATTCGTTGATAAATTTCTGCGAGGTCTTCAAAGTGGATTTGATGTGAAAGCCTTTCTATGAACGCTGAGCAGATTCTGCTCTCTGAAAGTAAGGGCTCCATTTTCTGTAAGAAATTTTCTCCATCGTTGTTATCAATAGCAAATATCCCTATCCACGTCCACCTGAAATGATGAAGCAGTTGGATAATCCCAATGTACTGATGGTCCTCTTTGGGGACCATGAAATAAAGTGAAGAGAGCTTACTGGTCTGAAATTCCTCTTGGGGTAATGAGCCATATGTCAGCTGCAAGAAAGTAGAGTTATGTTATCTTGAGTTGTAAGATCAAATGCAATTTTCCTGATCTAGTTTTCATACAAAATATATCCAAGGAAGGAATAGTTTTCCTGAAATTCTTCTATGTAGAAATATGGAAAGGAATTTTTGAATTATTTCAAACACATAGAATTGATCAATTCTTTTGATAGTAATAAAGAATACTATTCTCAGCTCTTTCCTCGGGTGCGGAAATCTATGGAGTATCTATGGATACTCAATTCTTGTATTCGGCATTGTAGTTTCAAAATTATGCCAACAAATGGACCTTAAGCCAGGCAGAACATCTTAATACAAACCTAACGCTAATGTTTATTGCTTCTTAATTAATTGATAAGAATATCAAGAACAGAATATAGATTTTTTTTCTCTTTAGCCCTTTCACAACTTACTTGTGGAATTTTGAAGAATCCTGTAATTCCAGCAATATGAGATGATGTTTCAAAATCCAATCCTCCAATGATAGCCCTGAGATTCTTCTGGCTATCACATTTGTAGTTAGGGACAAATTCCTGGGATTTGAAAAGCAGGTCTAGAATGGTGCGATAGGTTATCCTTGCTTTGAGGTAACTGTCATAGATGTGGAACCCAAGAGTGACGTTAGGTAAGATCTGCGAATCCTCATTGATCTGCTTCACGGCAAATGCCAAGGCAAGGACATGTTGATGAAATTTGGTGAATATACTGCAAATAATTTAAATACCCCAATTGAAAGAGTAGATTGACAATTCTCATAAGGTGACATCATTTCTGTATAAATGACAAACATTTCTTTCTATGATGGTAATAGAAAGAAAATAGCCTTTCTAAAATTTCTACAGAGAGGTCTTTGATGTTCTCTGAGCTTTCTTGCAGACATTTCATTTCCCAAAGTAGGTAACATCATCAACACCTAGCACTGATGATGTTATCTGGTTTGAATTATGTAATGTCTGCAAGAAAGCAATCATTGTCAGAGGAAACCTCATTTCCACCCTGAACTAAAATATTCTCTTACATTGGTAATTTCTACAAAGCTCAAATTTATTTTATGCAGCATTGCCCTGACTTCCAAGAAATCTGTACTGCAACAAATAAAAGTAGTCACTTTTTTCAAAGTACTATATTTTCTATGACGTTGTCAAAAAATGCTTTATGAACAGATTCAGGAGGTATCACTTATTTACTATATGTACGTTTTGTGAGGAGAGATAATGCCAAATCTTTCTAAAATTATCTTTATCCCAGTAAATCTTCAAATAGAGACTTCTTGATCTAAACTCTTGTACATTTCATGTGAAAGACGTTAAAATAATGTGAAGAAGGCTAATTCTTCTTTCATAACCAGATACAATTGAAAGAAAGAGAAGACATAGATGATATTAAAAACCCTACATTTATGTGTAAATATCTTTTAATCATATAAAGGATTTTTGAAAATCTGGGTAAGATTAGATGGAGAAAAAATTCTTACGTTGGTATTTCATCAGGCTTCTTAGAAGGATTTTCACTAAATGTCATTTCATAACGGTTGTAACCAAAGTGAGATGCCATGCCACCAATGATGAAGTCTCCAGGCTGGTACCACTCATGTGGAAAAAGGAAAGCATCAGTTGCAGGACATTTCAGAGTAACTACTTTGTGTACCAAAAACATCACCAAAAACATCTTCATGCTTTTGTTATTGTGAAAATGGTTTCCCTTCCATCCTACCAATCACAAAGTACATATTATCCAATACTTCATCTAAAGATTGATCCAGGGTTTATCCAATGAGAATGCACCTAATGAGAAAATCTATCATTTTCTCTTTGAAGATCCATGTGAGCGCAAATTTGTATCTGGAATGCCACCAGGATTTGAACAGATACTCTGGCAGAACAGAATAGAGGATAGAAACTTGAAGCAATGAGTCTGACAGAGCTGTTATTGCCCCTTGTACCAAACTCCCTGTGGTTTGTTGTTGAATTTCAATAGCCTTCTGTGGAGCCTTTAATGTTTTGGCCTATAGTAATTCCTCTGGGATATAATTATTTTGTTTTGATGAGATAATTTGTAGGTGATGGTACAGCTTTTTTTTTTTAAATGAGCAATGCCAATGAAGGTAACCTATGGAAGATTTGCAATAGTGTTTCCCCAAAAATAAGACAGAGTCTTATTTTCTTTTGACCCCTGAAATAGGCCTTGGCCTTATCATTATTGGGGGGCTTATTATTTTGGGGGTGCAGTAGGCAGCAAGAATGGGACTGGATGTCCCATTAACGCCGCCTCCCCTCCCTGTTCTCTGCACTGGCCGAGCAGCTGGCCCGCCGCCACCGCCTTGTGGAGCAGGACTCTGCAAGGCTTGTTGTACCATTGCACATATGAACTGCAGGACTGTTACGAGCTTCATCATACTGGCGCAGATGGCGTTCTGCCACTTGTAGCTGTGCCGGTATGTCAAACCTTGCAGTAGTGCTTCTGTTTGTGCATGCAATGGCACAAACTTGCAGAGTCCTGCTCCATGAGGCAGCAGTGGTGGTGCAACGAGTCTCACAAAGATTCATTTCTGACAGGTGGGATGTGTTGGGTCATGAAACGCATGTCCTACCTGACATTTATAGCACCACCGCGTTCTTCGCCATTTTGTCCAGGGAAGCACGTTGTAAAAGAAAACTTCTCATGAGTTCAATCAAACTTCTTGAACTCTTGAGAAGTTTTCTTTTACAACGTGCTTTCTTGGACAAATAGCGTGGAATGCGATGATGCTACAAGAAAATATCCCAGCAAGGTGGGCGGCAGGCCTGGGGGAAACTGCCAAGTGTGAGAGACGGTGGAGACTTGCCACGCTTGGTCTTCATCCTGGCGGGCCCGAGGTTGGCAAATGGCCGGGAAGTTTTTAGGGAGCTGGGCGGTAGGGATTCTCTTCCATTCTCCAGCTGGAGGAAGAGAAGGGCGCGAGTGGTGGGCAACTGTAAGGGGGAGCAGCTGTGCCACTGGAAGATTGTTTGCACCACACCTTTGCCTTCTTAGGTAAGGCATACATGAGGTGAGTTTGACATTTTACCTTCCTGCCTTTTGCAAACTTTTGGCTGCTTCTATGGATAGCAGCAGAAATGTCTCTCTCCTTTCACTCCAAGAGACTGCGCCGGGGTGATGAGTCTCACAAAGACTCATTTCTGGTGGAGTTTGGAGGAGAGAAAGATTTCTGCTGCTTTCCTTGCATGCGGACAAAAGTTCGCAAAAGGCAGGAAGGTAAAAGGCCAAACTCAAACTCAGCTTGTATATGGGCGGCCCCCGACAAGCACTGTGGTTGGGTTAGGGTTAGGAGGAGCCCTGCGCGGCCCCTGCCTCCTTCCACTTCACCTTTGGCAGGGTGCCAGGCGCCATATGGGCGCTTTCCTAAAGCCTCCCTGCTGCTTCCTTTGGGGTGGACGGTGCCTGGCACACCCAGGTGCGGTCAGCAGGCAGGTGGGTGAAGCAGCTGCATGGCTCGCTCGAGTTGCAGGATTTTGGGCAGCATATTCATGGCTGGGATGCCTGCAGGATCCCTGGCTTCCAAGGCAGGCGAGGCCCAGAGAAGAGGCACTGCGAGGGAGCCATTTCTCACATTACCCATGTGGGGGTCGTGCACATGCAGGCACCACCATGAGAAGGCACCAAGTAGGAGGTGGGGGACGGTCAGTTTCCTTACCCAGTTGCCTGCCCTCCGCTGTTTTTATCAAGAGTATGTGTGTGTGACAGAGAAAGAAAGATAAACGGCGGAGAGGAAACTTTCAAACAGCGTTGCCGGCAATTCTTGTTACTCCCCTCCATCATTTCTCTTTCTCTCTCACACACACACACACATACACACAAACATTTGATTGCTTGAAAGGGACAGGCTGCATTTTGCTTCTATCATAAGCATGTGCTTCCCACAATTGCCTGTCCTTTTCTCAAGCAGCAGCAGCTGGGTAGAGGGGGGTATTCCGATGGGCCGCATGGCTTTCTGCGTCATTGTAGCAGGAGCCTAAGCAACACCTGCAAAGCACAAGCCGTTGTCGCTGCTTGCACCATAGCCACAAGGTGAGCTGCGGAACAAAGGGGTCCTCGGCTGCAAGGTTGCCTAGCACTGTGGGCAGAGCTGGGGCTAGCAAGAGTGCACTGTAATTATCTCCAGTCACACAGAGAGACAGAATTCCTGGTCCTCGCTCGATAAGCTGATCAGACAGCTGTGGTTAAGGGGCCCAGCAGCCTTGAGGTGACCAGGGAAGGGAAGGACTGCCTCCTGTGCTGGCCATGCCCACCCCTTCACTAGGGCTTATTTTGGGGGGAGGGCATATATTTACTCCCCCTCCCCAAAAATCAGACTTGGCCTTATTTTCAGGACATGTCCTATTTTCGGGGAAACACGGTATTTAATTGTTTAAAATAATGCTTTTTTCTTGTTTTAAAATGTTTATTTATACATTTTTGTAGTATACATTAGTGCTTAGTAAACAGTGTAGTGTCTGGGTCAATTTATGTTGTTGTTGTTGTTGTTGTTGTTATTATTATTATTATTATTATTATTATTATTATTATTATTATTATTATTATTATTATTATTATTATTATTATTATTATTATTATTATTATTATTATTATTATTATTATTATTATTCACACAAAAAAGTAATACACAGCAAACGAGATTTATATGCTGGATTTCGTATCACTATATCACAAATCGAACACTTCCCAAGTGTGTAGGACTGTATTTTCGTATGATGCGCGCAGATCCAAGTAGGGTGGCCTTTTGCAACTGACAGATCGTGATTTTGTCAATGTTTATTGTTTTCAAGTGCAGGCTAAGATCTTTTGGCACAGCACCCAGTGTGCCGATTACCACTGGGACCACCTGTACTGGTTTATGCCAGAGTCGTTGTAATTCGATTCTAAGATCCTGATATCGGTTAAGTTTTTCTTGTTTTTCATCAATTCGGCTGTCACCTGGTATGGCGACATCAATGATCCACACTTTTTTATTTTCCACAATCGTGAGGTCCGGTGTATTATGTTCCAAAACCTTGTCAGTCTGAATTTTGCGCTTTCAGAAGCTTCCAGTTGTTTACTTCAATCAATGAAGGTTCTTCACTTTCTTTGACGTATTCTGCCAATGTATGTTTTTCTTCTTCTACTGTTTGTTTTACTTGTAAAAGTCCTCTGCCACCAGTTTTTCTGGGCAGATATAGTCTATCGACATCACAACGAGGGTGAAGTGAATAGTTAATGGTCATGAGTTTTCTTGTTTTTCTGTCCAAATTGTCCAGTTCAGCCTGTGTCCAGTTTATTATGCCAGCAGTATATCTTATAACAGGTACAGCCCAGGTGTTTATGGCCTTGATGATGTTGCCTCCATTGAGCTTGCTTTTGAGAATTTTTCTGACTCTTTGTATGTCTTCTTTACTGACCACATTTTTCACATTCCCATGTTTGATATTATCCAGTTGCAGTATGCCCAGGTATTTATAGGCCTCTGGCTGATGACACTTTATGGCTTGACCATTAGGCATGTTTATGCCCACACTTTCAGTGATTTTGCCCTTCTTCAATGCTACTGTGGCACATTTGTCCAAACCAAACTGATATTGGTATGGACATTTGTCCATACCATGCTGATATCAGTGCTAAAGGTTCGGACAGTGTTGGTCAGAGACTGAATTTCAGTTTCAGTTTTTCCATATAACTTCAGATCATCCATGTACAACAGGATTATTATTATTATTATTATTATTATTATTATTATTATTATTATTATTATTATTATTATTATTATTATTATTATTATTATTATTATTATTATTATTATTATTATTATTATTATTATTATTATTATTATTATTATTATTATTATTATTATTATTATTCATTGCCAGAGTCGAAGAAAAAGAACTGGAAAAAATTATGAAATATTGCAACCTGGCCATTGAAACTACATGGCTATAAAACTTGGGACAGGTGGTATAATTGGCTTAATCAAAATAAATATCAAAAATTCCTATAATTATATGTCATAAACTAAGATAGTATAAACAATAACAAATGTCTACTTTTTCACATAGACCGGAACAAATTATGGGAATATATACAATTTTACAAGGTTTTAGAATATTAAAAAGTTGAACAAAAGAACCATTGTTGAAAATGGAAAAATTGTTTTATCGTAATGATAATAGACTGAATATAATATAAAAATAGAAAAGAATAAGGAAAATATTGGAAGATATAAGGAACATAATGACGTAAACAATAACTATATAGAATAAACATGTTTTTGTATCACTAGGCTGTAAAAGGATAGTGTCGACGGGGTGATTGACATGTGTGTTCAATGTTTTCTATTTTCAAAGATATTTGATACTTTATTTGTATATACATATGTTTACACATGTTTTTATGTTTGTTTGTATGTTTGTTAGTTTTTTTAAACATAATTAATAAAGATTATTTTTTGAAACTACACGGCTATGGATGATACAAGTAACAATGATACCCACTGTCATCGGGGCACTTGGTATTATGTCCAAGAATTTCACAAAACACATCAAGAAATTGCAGCTTCCTGCAATAACACCAGTGGAACTGCAAAAAACTGCGCTACTTGGAACATCATATATTTTAAGAAGATACTTGGTTGACACCTAGGACACTGGCAGCAACCTTTATCAACCATTAGCACCAGTCAATGGTATTTGTGACACTTTTTTAAATGTTCAGTTGACTGAGTTTCATTTTTAATGAATTAAAGAGATAATCCTCCTCCTCCTCATCCTCCTCCTTTTCATCCTCCTCCTCCTCCTCCTCATCTGGAAAACTTGACAGAAAAACGTGTAAACTCTTGAATATAGAATAGAATAGAATTCTTTATTGGCCAAGTGTGATTGGACACACAAGGAATTTGTCTTTGTTGCATATGCTCTCAGTGTACATAAAAGAAAAGATACGTTCGCCAAGAATCATGAAGCACAACACTTAATGATTGTCATAGGGCAGTGATGGCGAACCTTTTTTGGTTCGCGTGCCAAAAGGGGGGGGAATGCAGGGGATCACGTGTGTGCGTGCCCACACTCCTAATTCCATGCACCCCCGCACATGCACGCATGACCCCCCTGCTCCCAGCATGCAATGGCACGCCCATTTTTTGCTCTCCCCAGGCTCCAGAGCCTTTCTAGGAGCCTGGGGAGGGCGAAAACAGCCTTCCCCACCCCCTCTGGAGGCTGGAAACAGCCTGTTTCCCGACTCCCAGTGGGCCCAGAAGGCCCGAAAATCAGCCGGCTGGTGCACACATGCACGCCGGACCTGAGCTCGCGTGCCCACCGATATGGCTCCGCGTGCCACTTGTGGCACCCGTGCCATAGGTTCGCCATCATGGTCATAGGGTATGAATAAGCAATCAGGAAACAATCAATATTAGTATAATACCATACTTTAATATGTACCACACTTTACATCCACGAAGTGAGACTGACAGGTTGTACCTGCCAAGAAGAATAGGAGGCAGAGGGCTATTGCAAATCCATCAAACTGTAGAAGAAGAAAAACGAAGTTTGAATGATTATGTGAACCAAAGCACAGAAAGATTGCTGCAGGCTGTGAAAACGGAGAACATTATAAAAACAACAGAAACAAAGGCAGAATATAAGGAAAAACAGTTGGATGACAGATTAAATGGATGGAAAACCAAAGTTCTGCATGGACAGCACTTGAGAAACATTGAAGGAAAATGTGATAACAACTTGACATGGGTATGGCTTAAGATGGGAACCATCAAGAAAGAAATGGACGGTTTAATATTTGCTGCTCAAGAACAAGCACTACAAGTTAATGCCATGAAAGCGAAGATACAAAAATCCACTGACAATCCAAACTGGCCAACTCAGCCAACTCAATTGCTAAATACCCAATTATAATTTCCACTTCCAATATTTAGTCATCAAGATTCTTTCTATATTGTCCAACTCAATTAGATATTCAAATCTTAATATAATAAATTTCTCAAATTTTTCATTTAAACAGATCTCATATACAAAAATAATAAGCAATCATAATATATCTTTTTGTTTTTTAACATTTAAATCCACTTCTATTCTCTCTAATTGTTATGTTATTCATCAAAAACTTTTCTATATTATATCAAATCAATTAATTTTCCAGACCTTAACATAATGAATTTTTCAAACTTTACATTTAAGCAGATCTCATATAAAAATAATAAACAATCATATGTCTTTTTTGTTTCTATAATTTAATCCACTTCCATTCATAATTTATCTTAACATCTCATACACATGTTAATCATTCCAACTCTGCATGTTAATCATAGAAAACCTTTCTGTATTATCTCAAATCAATCAATTAATCAATCCTTAACATAGTAAATTTTTCCAACTTTACATTTGAACAGATCTCATAGAAAAATAGTAAACAATCAGAATATACCTTTTTTGTTTGCTGTCATTTAATCTACTTCCATTTTCTAATTCCTTGTTTTCTTCATCAATACAAATATTTAATTATAATGAATCAAAAAATTAATCTAACATCATTATCTATTCATCTATCTAGTAAGTATTATTAATCTATATAAAGAGAACCAGAAATTCTTAACAAAATAGTTATATTGATTATATATATATATATATATATATATATATATATATATATATATATATATATATATATATATATATATATATATATATATATATATATACACACACACACATACATATATACATACATACATACATACATACATACATACATACATACATTGTATATATATATATACTATTTCCTTTTTATAGATATATTTTCTCCATCCCCATTTCCTTAGCTCTTTTCTTTCTTTCTTTTACTTTTATACCAACAATTTCTCATTCCCCAAATTCCTTTTCTCCTTCTTAAATGTAGTATTTGTGTATATCTCACTTTAATTACTCTTGATTTTTTCTCTCTATTTCCCCTTTTTATTTCTTTTTTATCATTGTGCATCCCAAAGCAATCGTTATCAATCTCAATATAATCATCAAACCATTTATTTTAATATCTTCTTCTCTTTTATCACTGTAAGTGTCAGTAGAATCATCATAAATTTCAATATATTCATCAACATAGTAATTAATCTGTATTTTCTTTTCAGTATTCTTTTCTTTCTCATTGTTATATATCTCAGCTTTTTCATCAGTCATCTTTTCCTCTTCTATCTTCTTCTCCATTTCTTTTCCTTCATATAATTCATTCTCCCCTCTTTCAATTATTTTAATTGAAAAAGATCTTTTCAAATCTTTAAATAGGTCTTTCAAAAGTCCAACCAATTCCATATAATCAGTTTCCTTAATGCCTTCAAGTTTACAGTTCTCAAGTCCAAAAATTAGAAAAATTCCAATTAGCAACATAAATCTGTCTCCACCAAAATTCAAAAGTCTTTCCGAGATGCCACCAGTCTTTAACAATCCCTTATCTCCATAACTCAGAGTCGCAAACCATCAATTTTTACAATCCATTTGGTTGCCAACAAAAATATATTTCCACAGCCTTTTTTGTTGTTGTTGAAGTTTGATCCAATTGGTTCTTTTCCAAATTAATCTAAATGTTTATCTTTCATGTAGGAACACGCTACCCTATTCAAGGTTCACAGCTGTTAAAACATCCATAGTAATATTCCAGCATCACAGTAATCTTCCAAATAATCTTCCAACTCACCGCCCTGAGTCCCTCGGGAGTAGGGCAGCATTTAAGAACCAAGAAATAAATAAATAAATAAATAAATAAATAAATAAATAAATAAATAAATAAATAACAGGTGGCTCTCTCTGTTTCAATCTCCCAATTCAGTCTTTTCCATTCCAATTCCTCCATTTTTTAAAAGTCACAAAACATTCCTAATAATATTTCTGGTAATATCCCACGCTTGCAATAGCTCCTCCAACCAGCAGATGGCTCTTCCCGTTTCAGTCTCCCAACTCTACCTTTTGTTATTATACTCTAATTCTTCCGGTTTTTGAGTCAATTCCACCAACCAAGTTGTTTTCCTTTAGATTTTCAGATCTTTAAAAGCAAAACTCCAAATCCTCAATCAATTGGGCTTTAGTTATAATTCCATTTAAAGAGAAAAATCTTTTCACTCTATAATCTCTATATGCTAAGCAGCCGCTCCTTCATTTCTGGTCCTTTTGTTCCCCTTTAATATGTCCAAGTAATATTTCTTAAAGCTTATTCTGGCAATATCACTCACTAGCCTCTTCTGTCTTCTTCACACTCACCAGCACAACGTTTTAGATTTCTCCTTCCCAGATGACTCCAATCAGCTTTTATCGATCCTTTCAATGTGACTGCCGTGACTAGGGCGACAATTGCAGTCGCTTCCATTCGCCGTAGGCCAGAGGGACAAAGCCAGCTCCCTGGGGGAGTTGCCACCCCCCAGTCCACCAGCTGGTGCCCTCTTTTCCCCCACCCTTCCTGGGTGGTTCTGACCTAGTTCCGACAGATCCAGGTCTCCTAATGACGCGGATTTCGGCATTCGCCCGCGGAGTGCAGGGGGACACCGTGGCACTGCGGCGTTGGCCACACCTTCGTCCATCTTCAGCACTTCCAATATTAATATAAATAGTAATGGGGATAGCAGACATCCTTGTCTTGTGTCTTTTTTAATATTGAACTTCTCCGTCAAATCCCCATTCACAATCACTTTTGATGTTTGTTTGGAATAAATTGTCTTAATCATATTTATAAACTTCTCACCAAAATCCATACACTTTAACTGTTGAAACATAAATTGCCAGTTTACATTGTCAAATGCTTTCTCTGCACATAAAAGATCAACACCCTTTATTTTTCAGAGTGCACTTCATAATAGCTAAAATAAATCTTACATTATTTTTATTTGTCTTTTAGGCAAGAATCCATTTTGGTCTGGATGTATAAATTTGTTCAAGAATCTTTTTAATCTTTCTCATATTATTGATATGAAAATTTTGTAGTCTGCATTTAATAATGATATAGGCCTGTAATTCTTTATCTGTGATAAATCTGAGTCTTCCTTCGGAACTAATATTTGCTTCTATACAAGTATTTGACATCTTAGCTTCTAAGAGTATGACATTGTAAACTTCTAACGTTGATGAGCTTAATATGTCCTGTACACCTCTGCAGGGAGTCTGTCTGGTCAAAATAATGCTTTTTTCAAGGTAATACATTTATTTTCTACCAATTTTTCACAAAATAAAATAGGAACAGATCCAGTAGGTATCAGTCATTTATTGTATGTATTTTTTTTCCAAGGAGTAACAATGCAGAATTTTTTAAAAAAACCTTAAGCTCACTAAAAATCTTCAAAAGATTTCTTGTACTGAAGTTCCATACATTCTATTGCAAACACTTTAACATATTTTAAAGAAGAGGTCCCCAACCCCTGGCCATACCATAAACCAAGCCATGCAAACAGGAGATGTTTGTGATATTATCAGAATTTGTTGCATAAAAATCAAAACCAGAATCCCACACAGATGACTGATTCAGCTGGATTCATTGACTTCTTTATAAACATAGTAATATATATGTGTGTGTGTGTGTGTGTGTGTGTGTGTGTGTGTGTGTGTGTGTGTGTGTGTGTATAAATAAAACACACACACACACACACACACACACACACACACACACACACACACACACACACAATACCACAAGTAGATTATTTCTTCAAGTAAACATAAACAGGAGAGTTAGTTTCATTTCAGCAGAGCAGACAAGCACAGAGTTGGCCGAGAGTAGAGAGTGGACTGAAAGTATAGAGTGTGCTGAGCCATGCCCAGCCTTAAGTTTCAATTTCGATTCTCTGCAAAGACTCAGAAGTGTTTAGCTCACATTGACTGACCTAGTTGCTATGCCTATTCATTGGCTGACCTTGTTAACATGGCTCTCCCAGTTCATGAATATCTTAACAGATATCTCCTTTAATCAGAGAGGGATGTTCATTTGTTCTAGGATTTGGGCTGAATTTCATCTTTGGTTTTCTTGAAAAGGGCCAGACTTTGAATTGCAAGCCAAATCAAGTCACACTTCTTTATGTTCTTTAGTCAGTATACATTTTGAATAAAGGAAGAATGCAAAGAACATAAAATAATAGAGTTATAAAGGAACTTGGAGGTCTTTTCGTCCACACACCCCTCCCCACAGAGCAGGAGATCCTATACTATTTCAAACAAAGGGTTGTCCAGTCTCTTTTTCAAAGCTTCCAGTGATGAAGACTTCTGAAGGGAAGCTATTCCATTAGTTGATTGCTCTCACCATTAGGATATTTCTCCTTAGTTCTAAGTTGCTTCCCTCCTTGCTCAGTTTCCATTCATTGTTTCTTGTCTTGCCTTTTGGTGTTTTTAAAAATAGTTTGACCTCCTTGTCTTTGTAGGAGTCCCTCAAATATTGGAACATTATTATCATGTCACCCCTCTTCTTCTTTTCTCAAAACTAGTCATACCCAGTTGCTCTAACTGTTGTTCATATGTTTTAGCCTCCAGCCCCTAATCATTCACGTTGCTCCTCTCTGCATTCTTTTCAGAGTCTGAACATATTTTTTCTACTGTGGTGATCAGAACTGGATGCAGTTTTCCAAGTGTGGTTTTTACTAAGGCTTTGTAAAGTGATACTAGGACTTCATGTGATCTTGATTCTATCCCTCTATTAATGCTTTCTAGGACTCTATTGTATTGTTGTTTTTTGCCTCGAAAAATTTCATTTCAATAAATTTCCCATATTTTTAATATTTGATAAGAGTTTACAGTGGAAATAGATTTATGGGTAGAGAGTGAATGGTTATGACCCAGTATGAAAGCCTTCTTAAAAAAAGACAGTTAAATATTCAGGATTCACAAACTCAATGTATTTTATATTTCAAAGAACCCTAACAAATCCAAACTAATATCCTTTAACACTAAATTAAATATGTGGATTCATAAAATGGTAGTCAGCTTTTTAATATATTTGTATAGTGCTTTAGGAATTGAAAGTGTAAAACCCAGGAAAATGTCTCTGCAAAAATTGGACATCATTTGAGCTAATATCTGAAATATCCTCATAGCAACCAAGACAGTGAGATCAAAGTCAAGTTCAACAGGAGTGTTGAAAGGGAGAATAGATTAGGTCAAAGAATCTTGGAAAATGATGGAAATGCAGCAACATGAGCACTTACTTTGCAATGGGCTTCAATATGAATGAATCTTAAATAACTCTACATAAAACCTTCCTTAACAGAAAAAAACAATCTATATTCCATTATGTTTTATAAATACTTCCTTAGACAGCAAACAGTTTTTCTATTCTTTTATTCAGCAATTTTTTACACAAATCCTTCTTTGACAAAAAAACAATGTTCCTACCACCCTATATATGTTTCTTACAGACTGCATTCTTTCTATTTATTTTTTTCAGCAATTTCTCTGAGCCAGAAATATTGCATTATGTACTAATTTCTCTTTGTGAGTTGCTCCCTGTGGTTGAGGTCAGGCCGGAAAACAATGATGTAGCATTTTGGCAGGAATATGCATCCCAGTAATGCAGTACTGGAGGACAAGATGGAGAAGACCTCCACAGCTACCATGGCTTTTCCTTTTGTGCTCAGATAGGCTGGAAAGAAGGAGATCCAAACACTGCAAAAGGCCAACATGCTGAAGGTGATGAACTTGGCTTCGTTAAAGCTGTCAGGTAATTTACGGGCAAGGAAAGCCACAATAAAGCTGGCAATGGCCAAGATACCCATGTAGCCCAAGAGACAGTAGAAGAAGAAAGCTGACCCCTCATTGCATTGTAAAATCATATTTTGAGACTCTGAATGCATGTCCAACTCAGGGAATGGAGGAAATGTCAACAACCAAAGAATACAAATACATACCTGGACGACAGAGCAAGAAAGAACAATACAAAAAGCCAATCCTTTCCCCACCCATCTCCTCATCTGAGATCCTGGTTTAGTGGCCATGAAAGCCACAACCACAGTGATAGTTTTGGACAGTACACTAGAAATGGCCACTGAGAAAGTGATGCCAAACATTGATTGTCGGAGAAGGCAGATTACTTGGCCAGGCCGGCTGAGAAAGAAGAAAGTGGAGAGAAAACAGAGCTGAATAGAGACAAGGAGGGTGTAGGTTAAGGACCGATTATTGGCTTTGACAATAGGAGTATCCCTGTGCTTAAAAAAAGTTTCAAGTACCAAAGATGTGAGAAAGAATAAACCGAGAGCTGCTGAGGCTAAACCAATTCCTAACGGTTCTTCAAATGTTAGAAACACAACTGGTTTCAGGATACAGCCTTTCTTTTCTGTATTTTGATAATGATCTTCTGGACATTGAAAACAGTCATCCATATCTAGAAGGAAAATCAAGGAATTTGTCATCTAGGCCTTCCAAATTATTGAAAATCACATTATTTATCTGCACCCATGTAGTTTGTTTATTTATTTATTTATTTATTTATTTATTTATTTATTTATTTATTTATTTATTTATTTATTTATTTATTTATTTATTTATTTATTTATTTATTTATTTATTTATTTATTTATTTATTTATTTATTTATTTATTTATTTAATATTCTTCTATGCCGCCCTATTCCCTGAGGACTCAGGGTGGTGTACAACGTTTTAAGGAAAAACTAAACAATAAAATTATTAAAAACAATTTAAAAAGAGTTTTAAAGAGACATAAAAACCATGTATACATGGGGGAAAATTGTCTCAAAATCACCCCACCTGCAGGAAGAGCCATGTCTTAATGGCTTTTTGGAAGGCCAGCAAGGTGGGGATAATTCGGATCTCTGGGGGAAGTTGGTTCCAGAGAACAGGGGCCCTAACAGAGAAGGCCCTCCCCCTAGGTCCCTGCTAGTCAGCACTGTTTGGCTTACAGCACCTGGAGGAGACCCACTCTGTGGGACCTAACCTGTCGATGGGAAGTATGAGGCAGGATGCGGTCCCGGAGGTAACCTGGACCTAAGCCATGTAGGTCTTTAAAGATGATGATCAACATCTTGAATTGCACCTGGAGACCAATGGGCAACCAATGCAGCTGGTGGAGTATAGGTGTTACGTGGGTGTATCTTGAGACACCCACCAAAGCACGCGCAGCTGCATTTTGCAACAGTTGAAGTCTCCGGATACACTTCAAGGGTAGCCCCATGTAGAGCGCATTACAGTAGTCTAATCTAGAGGTGACAAGGGCATGAGTGACTGTGAGTAGAGCCTCCTTCTCTAAGTATGGTCACAATTGGTGCACCAGACGAACCTGTGCAAAGGCTCCCCTAGCCACAGCTGTGAGATGTTCATCTAATTTTAGCTGTGGATCTTTTTATTAAAGTTTGCTTAAGTCTAATGAAATGTGGTAGAATTTCTACCCTACCATTTTGATTTGAAATCTTCCCTTCTGGGCATGGAACACAGTCATAGCAGCAGAACTGATTTCCCTCAATCCTTTTCTTCCAGGATCCAGGGAAACAAGGGTCATTGCATCGAGAAAGTGGAAGAACCTGATGATAAACATGAAAATGTTTTGAAAAGGAGAATTTTTAAAAGAGTTTCTGAACTTTCTCCTTAATGGAGTAACATGATTATTGACTTCCCAAAAGGATACAGTATTTAACAACTTCATCAACAACTTAAAATAATGTAGAAATTACAATGATGTAGAAAAGTTCCTGTTTGAAGGGAAGGGGAAGTATATCATAGCACATGGTGAGAATCTCACGGAAACATGGCCATTCTTCTGATTTCAAGTGGAAATGCCCACCAAATATGTAATCCTGGCTTTTACATTGCAGTATCATATTTGTCAATTTGAGGAATCCTTGACCATCCACAACATTTGAAACAATATGAGATTGTTTATTTATTTCAAAAGAGACTATGTTCAATATGGGATCATAATGGATTAAGGTATAGATCATAATAGATTCAGGTGAAATCACTAATTCGATACCTGGTTAAAGACTGGGTGCCAGACAATTAGATCTTCATCAATGAATAATTCCTTTCCTTTTAGAGCCTGTAGATCCATTTCTCCAACTCTAACTCTCTGAAAGGATCTGTTTGGAAAAGTGATCAAGTTGGTGATGTCGAATCCACCTGTTACTTCCCCTTTCTCATTCAGGAACACTCTTTCCCCGGCTGAATTGTTAAAAAAATTGCCTTGAAGACATGAATGGAGCTACTTGAAAAGGGATAAAAGACAGAGGGAATGAAAAACAATATAACAGAGAAGAGAAAATCATATCCAAGTTTCATTCACTCATTCTTCCCATTCCTAGAATATTATTAAACTTAGAAATATAATAATCAATATTGCATGATGATGTACATGTCTACACTATATATTTAATTTGACATCAATAAAAGGAAAGGTAGGAATTAACTGAAAGAAAATGAAAAAAGGACTTTGTAATTTTGTAATTTTTTAAATTATGATTTAGATTCAGGTTTATCGAGATTACTTTTATTTCTTCTTCCATTTCCTCACTTATTTAAGGTTTTAGTTGCTCTAGTCACTCTTATCTCTCTTTGTTCTTCTATCTCCTTAGCTCGATCTCCTTCTCTTGTTTCTCTTTCCTCTTCTTCTTTAGTCATCTCTTTTGGTTGTTTTTCTTTCTTCTCTTTGGCTTCTAATCCTCTTTCATTTTCTCTATCTCTTCCATTCAAAAATTTTCTTAGTAGAATTGCTCCGCCTTGTCCAATGTATTTAGTCTGGATCTCTCTTCTTGCCAATTCAACATTATTCCTTCTGGTATCAGCCATCTGAAGCTCACTCCTTTTTTAATTAAACATCTAGTCAGAAATTGATACTCATTTCTAATATCTCTTACTCTTCTTGGAATTTGCTTCAATGCCCCCACCTCTTTGCTTTTATATTTCATTGCTGCATTTCTTGGAGTTTGTAGAACCTCATTCATCACTGTTTTCTTGGTAAATCTGACAAGTGCTTCTCTAGTAAGCTTATGTCTAATTGTGTATCTTGTATGAACTCGATATATTTCATCAATCTCATTTAGTATCTTCTCTTTACTCTCCTCCATTGGCTCTGCCAATATCTCTGCCACTATTTCCACCAAGTTCTCTCCTTTTTCTTCTTCCACATTTTGAAATCTTAAATAGAAGTCAGCCTTATCCATCTCTAAGGCCACTATTGTCTTTTCCTGGTTCCTTCCATATGTAGTCAGTCTTTGGTCCATCTCTTCCACTTTTTTTCTGTCATGTCAGTTTTTTCTTCCACTTTCTGCACTCTTTGATCTGTTTTTCCCATCATCTCTTTTACTTCCTTTACTTCTCCCTCTACCTTTTCTATCTTCTCATTTACATTCTTTATTCCTTCTTTTACCTTTTTTAGAACTTCATGCATCGCCTGTAATGTATTTTTTAGTTCTGGGTTCATCTTTTCCTGATGTGTTAATGTGTCTACTCTTTTTTGTGTCCCAGGGCTCACTGCCATTGTTGATGCATATGTTATTATCTTCTTCATTTTTCTACCTTTAAACCACCAATTTTATAATCCAAATCACAAATGTATGTAAATAATATAATACTAATTCCAATTTGCTTTGAACCACTCTGTAATTTACTCTTCATAATATTAGCGTATTCGATCAATTTCTTTTTTGGATCCTAATTCTTTGCCACTTTTACTTGCTGGGAGGAAGCAGCCATTATTCCGCCCCTCCCCGCTCTTCCTTGCCAAACTTTTCTTTAAACAATCTTCTTCTTCAAAGGAAGAACAACTTAAAATTAGAGTCACTTTACATACAAGACAAAATTAGATAGCCCTCACCCAGATGATTCACACGGCTTTCTTTTCTCTTCCAAGAGGTCACCCCAGCTATTGACAGCTCGCCATGGCTGTCTTCCAAGCCATCCGGTCCGAAGATCTTTGCTGGTGTTCCAGGGAAAATGCATTTCCCTGTCTTCACCAGCCTGTGCCCTGGTTCTTCGTCTTCCCTACAGGAAGACTATGGCCTTAGAGACCCTGAAAAATGACTTGAATTCTGCACTTTTCTCTGGACAGTTCCAGAGTTCCATGCTGTATTGCTGCTAGTCATGCCCCTCCTCTCTAGATTGTTTTCTCATGCTTGATTCCACATGCAGAAAATATTAAGATTTTTCAAAATGGGATCCAAACATAATTTTACATCAAACTGCTTATTGAAATAAAAGCAGAGGCCAATACAAAGGGAATACCTGCCAGGCCTGGAGATGCAGAAGGTCAGGATTTTTATACCTCATAGTTTTTTTTCTATTGAAATGTAATGTGTATAGAGCCTGCAAAGCATGAGCCACAGCATAAACAGCATTGTAGATGCTGTAGCTTTGGCCAGTCATCTCCATTTCAAAGGCAGGTCCAGGAAGATCCTCTAGCTTCATCTTCCCAGTGCATTTTCTACTCTGCATTTCTTGTAATTCTGGTTTTGGAAATGTACAATCAAATGCTTGTTCCCAGACTTCCTGCAGAAATCCATCTCTGGAGACTGAAAGAGGATTTACAGTCTGAAGAAATTCCTTGAAACCTGCAACTGCTCTTGAATGAACAGTGAAGGAAATAGCCCCATGGAACATGTAGAGATCCCAGCTGATTTGAAATCCTGATAATATGAAATCAATCTGTGCAGTCATGATCCACACCTTTCTCAACCATGCAATGTCCTTGCTTCCAGGATCTATTATAAATGTGACAAATCTCAGCCACATAATTGTGGATGAATCTCCATATACAAGAAATGCATTGGCTCGGCTATTTATCCAATTCATGGAAATACTATAGAATTGTTGATATACTTCTGGGAAGTCTTCTACATGGATTAGTTGTGGAAGCCTTTGTATGAACGATGAGCAGATTCTGTTCTGTGAAAGTAAGGGCTGCATTTTCTGCAAGAAATTTTCTCCATCATTGTTATCAACAGCAAATATCCCAATCCATGTCCACCTGAAATGATGAAGCAGTTGGATAATCCCAATGTACTGATGGTCTTCTTTGGTGACCATGAAATACAGTGAAGAGAGTTTACTGGTCTCAAATTCCTCTTGGGGTAATGAGCCGTATGTCAGCTATAAGAAAGTGGAGTAGTATTCTCTTGAGTTGTTTAATAAAATCTGATTGTCCTTTCTAGTTTTTATATAAAATATATGCAAGGAACACATCATTTTCCTGAAATTCTTCTAAGTATAAATATGGAAAGGAATTTATTGGAATTATTTCAAACACATATAATTGACCAATTATTTTGATAGAAGCAAAGAATACTATTCTCAACTCTTTCCTTGGTTGTGGACTGTTTAAGGATACTCAATTTTTGTATTTGGCATTGTAGTTTCAAAATTATGCTAACTAATAGACCTTAAGTCAGGGAGAACATCTAAATACAAACCCAA
This sequence comes from Diadophis punctatus similis, assembly GCA_023053685.1. Classification (NCBI taxonomy): domain Eukaryota; kingdom Metazoa; phylum Chordata; class Lepidosauria; order Squamata; family Dipsadidae; genus Diadophis; species Diadophis punctatus. Next base: position 574,930 of record JALIGW010000052.1, on the reverse strand, counting down.
GCATAATCTTTAATGATTTTTAATTAATACAATAGAACATCAAGAACAGAATATAATGTTTTTCCCTTTGGCCCTTTCACAACTTACTTGTGGAATTTGGAAGAATCCTGTAATTTCAACAATATGAGATGATGTGACAAAATCCAGTCCCCCAACGATAGCCATGAGATTCTTTTCGCTATCACACTTGTAGTTAGGAACAAATTCCTGGGATTTGAAAAGTAGGTCCAGAATGGTGCGATAGGTCATCCTTGAATTGTAGTAACTGTCATAGATGTGGAACCCAAGAGTGACGTTAGGTAAGATCTGGGGGTCATCATTGATCTCCCTCACAGCAAAGGCCAAGGCAAGGACATGTTGATGAAATTTGGTGATTACACTGCAAATATTTTAAATACCCAAGGTTGACAAAATAAGTTGACAATTCTTATCATTTCTGTATGAATAACAAACATTTCTGATAGTAGTAAAAAGATAATCACTTTTTCTGACGTTCTTAATAATTTCTACAGAAGATCCTTGATGCTCTCTGAGCTTGGTGGCTTTCTTGCAGACATTTCATTACCAAAATAGGTGACATCATCACTGCCTGGCACTGAGGATGGTATCTAGTTTGGAAAATGAAATGTCTGCAAGAAAACAATACATCTCAGAGAGCACCAAAAACCCCTCATTTCCATCCTGAACTAAAATATTCTCCTTTGTTAGTAATTTTTACAGAATTCAAATTTATTTTACACAGCCTTTCCATGATCTGCAACAAATATGTACTGCAACAATTACAAGTAGAGACTGTTTTCAAAGAACTGTATTTATTTTCTATGGTGTTTTCAAAAAATGGTATATGAACAGATTCTGTGGGAATCACTTATTTCCTGTATATATTTTTTAGAATTTAGAATAACTTTGTCACTTTGAATGTACAGTAATTGGCATACATTAAAATGAAATTTTGTTACATACAGCTCTCAAAGGGTCATCACCTCCAATATACACTACATAAACATGACAAAACAAATAAATAATAAATACAAAAGTATGTATATACCCACATATATTATATGACACAGAGAAACAATGCAGTCTAGTTCGGATGTATACATGTACATGGTGAGAAAAACAGCTGAGCACTAAGAACATAGTTCTTATAAACAGTATCCTGAATAACAGGAAGTGAGCTTCTCAGCTGTCCTTACCACTCTCTGAATGGACTTTCTATCTGAGGCACTGCTGCCACCAAACCAAACAGTGATGTACTTTGTTAAGACGCTCCCAATTGTGCCTCTGTAAAAATCGTGCCTCTCTATATATGTTTTGTGAGGAGAGATAATGCCAAATCATTCTAAAAATTATCTTTACCTCAGGAGATGTTCAAATAGAGACTTCTTGATCTGAAATTTTGTTCATTTCATGTGAAAGACTAAAATAATGTAAATAAGGTTATTTCTTCTCTCATAACATGATAGAATTGAAAGAAAGAAAGGCATAGATTATATTATAAACCCTGCATTTGTGCACAAAGAACTTTTTAATCATATGAAGTATTTTTGAAAATCTAGGTAACCTTAGATAGAGAAAAAAAATCTTACACTGGTATGTCATAAGGTTTTATAGAAGGGTTTTCACTAAATTTAATTTCAATAAAATGGTAACCCATGTGAGATGTCATGCCACCAACGATGAAGTTACCAGGCTGGAACCACTCATGTGGAACAAGGAAAGCATCACTTGCAGGACATTTCAGAGTAAATACTTTGTGCACCAAAAACATCAGAAAAAGCATCTTCATGCTTTTGTTATTGTGAAAATGTTTTCCCTTCCATCCTACCGATCAGGAAGTACACATAATTCAATACTTCATCTAAAGATTGATCCAAGGGTTATATCTGACAATGCACCTAATGAGAAAATCTATCATTTTCTATTTGAAGATCCGTGTGAGCACAAATTTGTATCCTGAATTCCACCCAGATTTGAACAGCTACTCTGGCAGAAAAGAGCAGAGGGTAGAAACCTGAAGCAATGAATCTGACAGAGCCATTATTATCCTTGTGCCAAATTTCCTGTGCTTCAAGTGTTTCTTTATATCCACGCTGATACCTTGACTGTTTTTGAATATCATTCTCTTCTGTGCAGCCTTTGGTGTTTTGGCCTAGCTAAGAAAACATGGTGATTCCTGTAGGAGATAATTATTTTGTTTTGATGAGGTAATAATAGGCTAATGGTTCAACTATTTTTTTTAAATGACCAAATGCCAATGAAAGTAATATAAGAGTGATTTGCAATAAAATATATGCTTAGTTGTTGAAATTGTTGAAAGTGTTTTTTTTAAGCTAACCACATTTATTTTCTACCATTTTTTCACAAAATAGAATATGAACCGATCCACCGGGAGAAATTATTTATTTTATATATGTTTTGTGAGGAGTAACAATGCACGACTTTAAAAAAAAATCACCTTGAGCTCTCTAAAAATCTTTTCTTGCACCAAAGTTTCCTACGTTCTATGGCAAATGCTTTAATGAAATCTAAAGAATAGTATTTCTTCTCCCACAAGTAGAAATAGTTGAAAGACAGAGTGGCTTACATTAGATATAAAGCCTACATTTATGCTAAAACATTTTTACTCATATCAGCAATGTTGGGAGAACTGGCTAAGATTGTAAAAAGAAAAAAAAACCTCTTTACATGGTATGTCATAAGGTTTAATACAAGGAAGTTCCTTAAATTTCAATTCATACCAACATGTCCTATGTATCATCAAGAAAATTCAGCACAACATACACTTTGTGTATGTTTCTGAAAACACCATTCCTTGCTCTTCTAATTCAAGGAAGGTTTTCCTCATGAACTGGAGGTGATCCAACCAACTTTCTCCAGACTTGTTCTATAGAGCTTTCTTGTGACAGTTACTCTACTGATTGTTGTCTCTCTTACATAAACTTTGTGTAAGACAAATAAGCATTTTCCAGTAGAGTTGTTAGCCCACGCACATGCATTAGCTGACTATCTTTCAAGCACAACGGCAACTAAAAAGCTAACTTATGACCATTTTTCACACTTATGACCGTTGCAGCTTCCTCATGGTCATGTGATTAAAATTAAGACACTAGGCAAATGACTTGTATTTACGACGGTTGCAGTGTCCTGACATCACATGATCCCCCTTTGTGATCAAAGTCAATGGGGAAGCCAGATTCACTTAATAGCAGGGTTACTAATTTAACAATTGCAGTTATTCACTTAACAATTATGGAAGAAAGGTCATAAAATGGGGCAAAATTCATTTAACAATTTTTTCACTTAGCAACAGAAATGTTGGGCTCAACTGTGGTTTTAAGTTGAGGACTACCTGCATGAAACAGATCTCAAGGTAATTGAGAGACAGATTAGGGGTGACAATTTCAGGGGTGAAATTCAGCAGGTTCTGACAAGTTCTGGAGAACCGGAAGTGGAAATTTTGAGTAGTTGGTAGAACTGGCAAATACCACCTCTGGCTGGCCCCAGAGAAGGGTGGGAATGGAGATTTTGCAATATCCTTCCCCAGGGAGTGGGGAGGGAATGGGGATTTTGCAGTATCCTTCCCCTTGAGTGGGGAGGGAATGGGGATTTTGCAATATCCTTCCCCAGGGAGTGGGGTGGGAATGGAGATTTTGCAGTATCCTTCCCCGGCCACGCCCACTAACCCATGCCCACAGAACCGGTAGGGGAAATATTTGAATTTCACCCCTGGGTGACATGGTAGCAGTGTTCCAATATTTGCAAGAAATAATGGATGGAAACCTATCAACAGGAGACCGAACTTACAACTAAGGAAAAATTTCCTGACAGTCAGGACAAGTAAACATTGGAAATGTTTGCTTTAAAAAGTTTTCAGCTCTATCATTGGCAGTTTATAAGGAGAGATTGGACAGGCAATTGTCTGGAATGGAATAGGCTCTCCTGCTTGGGCAAGGGGTTGGACTAGAAGACCTTGACAATGCTTTCCAACTCTGTTATTCTGTTACATATTGAGATCTAGACTGTACTTTGCTATCCTTTGAGTTCATATTTATAACATTGACCATAACTGCAATGAGGATTGCACTTTCATATTAATTTAGGCCACTTGTCCTGTCCATAGACACTCTGCCTCTCTGTCTCTCCATCTCTCTTTCTCTCTCTCTCTCTCCATTCCTACCTACATACCTATATTTATCATTCATCTCCATGTAGGGCAGCGGTTCTCAAGCTGGGGGTCGCAACCCCTTTGGGGGTCGAACAACCCTTTCACAGGGGTCGGGAGACTTCGCCCAGATGCCACCATTTGGGTTCTTTTACCCTCTGCACATGCACAGAATGCTTTGTGCATGCGCAGAGGGTAAAAGAACCCAAATGGCAACGGCGGTGGGGTGGGTCGTGGGCGGGGGCGGGGGAGCGGGGTGCTGGTTGCGGCATTAGGAAGGTTGAGAACCACTGATGTAGGGGAACCCTCAGAATTTCCCCCCATTTTTTTTCATCTTTGTTGTCCCTCCCTCTATCAATGATGAGTATACATTTTTTCCTATGATTTGTAGTGGATTTCACCTTTGCTTTAATGAAAAAAATGTCAGACTTCTAATTCCAAACCAATTCAAATCACTCTTTATTATGGCCTTTGGTCAGCACAACTTTGAATAAAGGATGAAGCAGAAGGAAAAATACCCTGTATGGTCTAATTCAGAGGTCCCCAACCTTTCTGGTACCAGGGAGGGAGAGGGGTAGACAAGTATACAGTTTGGGAAAGAAGTGGTAAATTAAATAGTGGGTGGGCCCCGCATGGAGTAAAATGGACTATGTGCATACTTCTTTAAAAAAACCTTTCCACTACTATAGCTGAACCTCTAAGCATAATCTTTGAAAAAATTTTCAGGACCAGCTCGCTGCCCAATCTATGGTCACTAGCCACGGTCATCCCTATCTTCAAAAAGGGTGACCCCAGCCTAGTTGAAAATTACAGACCAATCTCTTTATGCTGCATCACCTGCAAAGTCATGGAATGAATCATTAACCAATCCATTACCCTCAACTTAGAAACAAACAACCTACTCTCTAACAAACAATTTTGTTTCAGAAAAAAATTATCCTGTAATCTACAACTTCTACACTGCAAAAACACATGGACTACAAAACTCGATTAGGGCAAAGCAATAGATGCAATTTACATAGACTTCTGTAAAGCCTTTGATTCAGTGGTACATGGCAAACTTCTTCTAAAACTAAAATCCTATGGCATCTCTGGATCCCTTCATAATTGGATAGCTGCATTCCTGTCAAACAGACAACAAGTGGTCAAAATTGGGAGCGCCCTATCAAATCCTGCACCTGTTAACAGCGGTGTCCCCCAAGGCAGCATTCTAGGACCAACACTCTCTATACTTTACATAAATGACCTTTGCGATCATATTATAAGCAACTGCGTTCTCTTTGCCAATGATGTAAAACTATTTAACACCATAACAATGCTGCTACTCTTCAAAAAGACCTTGATGTTGTGTCAGAATGGTCAAACAATTGGCAACTCCAAATATCAACCAACAAATGCTCTGTCTTACACATTGGCAAAAAGAATCAGAACACAAAATACAAGGTGGTTGGACACAACCTTGTAGATGATCCTCACTCCATCAAGGACCTTGGAATACTAATCTCTAATGATCTAAGTGCCAGAGCCCACTGTAACAACATCGCCAAAAAGCCATTAAGAGTTGTTAACCTGATCTTGCATAGTGTCTTCTCCGGTAATATTACACTACTAACTAGAGCATACAAAACATTTGCTAGACCAATTCTCGAATACAGCTCATCTGTCTGGAACTCGTACTGCATATTGGACATTAATACAATTGAACGTGTCCAGAGATATTTCACGAGAAGAGTCCTCCACTCCTCTGCCCGCAACAAAATACCTTATGCCACCAGACTTAAAATTCTGGGCTTAGACAACTTAGAACTATGCTGCCTTTGGTCTGACCTAAGCGTTGTTCATAAAATTATCTGCTACAATGTCCTACCTGTCAATGACTACTTCAGCTTTAAGCACAATAATACACGAGCACACAATGGATACAAACTTAAAGTGAACCGCTCCAAACTCGATTGCAGAAAATACGACTTCAGCAACAGAGTGGTCAATGCCTGGAATACACTACCTGACTCTGTGGTTTCATCCCCAAACTGCCAAAACATTAACCTTAGACTGTCTACTGTTGACCTCATCCAGAGATGGGTTCCTACCGGTACACTCTTACCTATTGGTCGCTGTAGAACCGAAGAAGCTGGTGGTGTTCGCGACGTGGGGCTTTCCCCCGCCCACCTGGATGCCACCATTTGCGTTCTTTTGCCCTCTGCGCAAGCAGAACGCTTTGCGCACATGCAGAGGGCAAAAGAATGCAAATTGTGGCATCTAGACGGGCGGGGGAAAGCGGGCGGGGGAAGCCCCATGTCGCGAATGCCACTGGCTTCTTCGGTTCTGCGGTGACCAACAGGTAAGAGCGTACCAGCAGGAACCCACCTCTGACCTCATCCCATTCCTAAGAGGTCTGTTATGAGTGTGCATAAGAGCACCAGCATGCCTAGAGTCCCTGCCTTAATGTACCCTTTTTATTTTTATTGCATACATTTCATGTATTCAATTCATGTTTATACTCATACGTACTATCTAATACGTGTTTATCAAAATAAATAAATAAAATAAATAAATAAAATAAGTGTGGGATTGTTACTTAAGGCCTGCCACCAGATGGTTTTGCTCCAGTCCAGAGGAAAATCAGAATAAACACACAGGGAAGACTTCACTAGAAAGGGCTTTCTTTTGCTCCAGGAGAAAATCAGAATAAAGAACTGGAAAAGCTCTTCCTTCATAGGAAGAGGGTTTTTTGTTCTGCTCTGGAAGAAAATTAGAAGACACAGAGAAATCTTCACTGTTGTTCCAGAGGAAACCCCCAATCAAACACCTAGAGAAGCAGAAGGAGGGTGATTGACCACTACCTGCACTTTTCAATGGTTCAACACCATGATTCCCTTCCAGATTAGCCCTGTGACTTTCTGCTTCTAAGAAAGTGGAAAGCAAGGTGGGGGAGAAGAGACAATTCTAACTCACCCTTCCAGCAAAACAAACCTCTGGGGTAAGGCAGGGAATTTCTACCTGCTATATTCTCAATGGCTTCCTTCAGCCAAGCACTGAGCTGGTTTGCAGCTTTGCAACATTTTACCAGGAGGTGATAATTGCTCTTGGTTGAATGCCCAGACACCTCATTTAAGCTACCGTAGTTAAGAGCTGCCGGAGGGAAAGGGAAAAAGCGGCAAAAGTGTCAGTTTATTATTGTGTTTGCTTGTTTTTCTGTTCCTTACTTTCGCTGAGGGCAAATGAGACTAAGACTGACCATCAGCTGTTTCTTAGCTCAGCTGAGGCACGGCATCGCACGAATCTGCTGAGCTAATAAACAACTGAATATAGGAGAGGTGAGAGGAGGGGGGCAGGGGGGCAGGGCCAATCAAAATTTTCCCTGCTGGTTCTCCGAACCGGTCAAGACTTTCTCTACCTGGACACCCGAGCCGGTCTGAGCCGGTCGAATTTCACTCCTGGCTGCCATAAAGAAGAAGGGGTCAACTTATTTTCCAAAGCACCAGAAGGCAAGAGAAGAAACAATGGATGGAAACTAATCGAGGAGAGAAGCCACCTGGAATTAAGGAGAAACTTCCTAACACTGAGGACAATTAACCAGTGGAACGGCGTGCCTTCAGAAGTTGTGGGTGCTTCGTCCATGGAGGTTTTTAAGAAAAGAATGGACAAGCTCCTATCTGAAATGTTATATGGTCTTCTGCTTGAGCAGGGGATTGGACTAGAAGACCTCCAAGGTCCCTTCCAGCTCTATTGTGATTGATTAAAATGTTGCAACAAGGCTCTCATGTCACCCCAGTCCTTCTCTTCGTTAGACTAGCCAATTCTTGTAATTATTGATTATTTTTATTTATTCATTTATTTGTTTGTTTTATTTGTCAAACATGTAAAGGATAGTAGTAATTTGTATAAACATAAGTAAAAAGTAACGATAAAAGAGGACAATAGGACAGTAGGACAGGGACGGTAGGCACAGTGGTGCGCTTATGCACGTCCCTTACAGACCTCTTAGAAATGGGGAGAGGTCGACTGTAGACAGTCTAAGGTTAAAGTTTTGGGGGTTTGGGGAAGAAACCACAGTCAGGTTGTGCATTCCAGGCATTGATCACTCTGTTGCTGAAGTCGTATTTTCTGCAGTCGAGTTTGGAGCGCTTTACATTTAGTTTGAATCTATTACGTGCTAGTGTATTGTTGCGGTTGAAGCTGAAGTAATCATTGACAGGAAGGACATTTTGGTATATGATTTTATGAACTATGAAATTTTATGAAATATATTATTAATATATTTTAGCCTTCAGCCCCCTAATCATTCTTGTTGCACTTTCTGCACTCTTTCCAGAGCCTCAACATGTTTGTTTTTGTGGTGACCGGAACTGGATGCAAGTTTCTGAGTGTGGTTTTACTAAGGCTTTGTAAAGTGGTACTAGAACATCATGCAGTCTTGACTCTATCCCTTTATTAATGCAGCCTAGGAATGCATTAGCTTTTTTGGTTGCTGCCAAAATTTCACTTCATTTCAATAAATTTCCCATATTATTAATACCTGATAACAGTTTAAAGATTTACCGTATTTTTCGGAGTATAAGACGCACCGGAGTATAAGACGCAACTAGATTTTAGAGGAGGAAAACAAGGAAAAAAGTATTCTGAACCAAATGGTGCAGTAATATATTATTTAATAAAATACCAGTGTAGCAGAATACTTTTTACAATCATGTATACTTTTTGCAACCATGTACACTTTTTACAACCATGTATACTTTTTACAAACTTCAAACTTGACAGCTTTAAGACTAGTGGACTTCAACTCCCAGAATTCCTCCTCCAGTCATGCTAGCTCAGGAATGGGAGTTGAAGTCCACAAGTCTTAAACTTGCCAAGTTTGAAGATCCTTGCAACCCTAACCCCCAACCCAGGGGTCTTCAAACTTAACAGCTTTAAGACTAGTGGACTTCAACTCCCAGAAATCCTCCTCCAGTCGTGCTAGATGGGGTAATTAGAAGGCAAAAATGCCCCAATGATGGAAATGCAGCAACATAAGCACTTATTTTGGAATGGGCTTCAATATGAATGAATCTTAAATACCCTACATAAAATCTTCCTTAAAAGAAAAAGCAATCCATCTTCCTATAGGTTTTATAAATACTTCCTTAGACAGCAGATTTTCTATTCTTTTTTTCAGCAATTTTTTTACACAAATCCTTCTTTGACAAAAATTTTTTAAAAAATGTTCCTACAACTTTATATACAGTATGTTTCTTACAGGCTGCATTCTTTCTATTTCTTTTTTCAGCAATTTCTCTCAGTCAAAAGTATCACATGATATACTAATTTCTCTTTGTGAGTTGTGCCCTGTGGTTGAGGTCAGGTCGGAAAACAATGATGTAGCATTTGGGCAGGAATATGCATCCCAGTAATGAAGCACTGGAGGACAAGATGGAGAAGACCTCCACAGCTACCATGGCTTTTCCTTTTGTGCTCAAATAGGCTGGAAAGAAGGAGATCCACACACTGCAAAAGGCCAACATGCTGAAGGTGATGAACTTGGCTTCGTTAAAGCTGTCAGGTAATTTACGGGCAAGGAAAGCAACAATAAAGCTGGCAATGGCCAAGATACCCATGTAACCCAAGACACAGTAGAAGAAGGAGGCTGACCCCTCATTGCATTGTAAAATCATTTCTTGGAGCTCTGAGTGCATGTCCAACTCAGGGAATGGGGGAGATGTCGACAACCAAAGTATACAAATCCATACTTGGACGACAGAGCAGGAAAGGACAATAGAAAAGGCCAATCTTCTCCCCACCCATTTTCTCATGTGAGATCCTGGTTTAGTGGCCATGAAAGCCACAACCACAGTGATGGTTTTGGCCAGGACACTAGAAATGGCCACTGAGAAAGTGATGCCAAACATTGATTGTCGGAGAAGGCAGGTGACTTTGCCAGGTTGACTGAGGAAGAAGAAAGAGGAGAGAAAACAGAGCAGAAGAGAGACAAGGAGGGTGTAAGTGAGTGACCGATTGTTGGCTTTGACAATGGGGGTATCCCTGTGCTTAATAAAAGTTCCAAGTACCCAAGATGTCAAGAAGAAGAAACAAAGAGATGCTAAGGTTAAACCAATGCCCGTCGTTTCTTCAAATGATAGAAAGACCACCAGTTTCAGGATACAGCCTTTTTTAACTTTATTTGGATAATGATCTTCTGGACATTCAAAACAGTCATCCATATCTGGAAGAAAAGTCAAGGAATTTGTCATCTAGGCATTCCATATTATTCAAATTCACTTTATTATCTTATGCATCCTAAAATAGTATATTAAAGTTTGCTAAAACTCTACCATTTTGATTTGAAATCTTCCCTTCTGGGCATGGAACACAGTCATAGCAGCAGAACTGATCCCCCTCAATCCCCTTCTTCCAGGATCCAGGGAAACAAGGGTCATTGCATCGAGAAAGTGGAAGAACCTGATGATAAACATGAAAATGTTTTGAAAAGGAGAGTTTTAAAAAGAGTTTCTGCATTTTCCCCTTAATGGAGTGAAATTGTTATTGCCTTCCAAAATGGATGTTGAATTAACTGGGGTTTATAATGTACATTAAAAAGATGTTGAGATTAAAACAATGCAAAGAAGGTCCTGTATGAAGGACAAGGTGAATAAATAATTGAATGTGTTGACAATGTGTTGGAAGAATTTCCATTCTTGTGATTTCTAATGGAAATGCAACCCAAGTTTGCAAATGTAGTTTTGGAAGAATTTCCATTCTTGTGATTTCTAATGGAAATGCAACCCAAGTTTGCAAATTTGGTTTTTTCACTGTAATGTCATTTTCTCAATTTGATGAATGCTTGGTAAAATTTTTATATTAAAAGTAGAAATTAGATTTCTAAAGAGACTATGTTCAATATGAGTTCATAATTGATGGAAGGATGGTTGATTAATGTAATCTCTTTTCAATTGTGGTCTAATCAAATGCAATACATTCAGTCTCCAGAATAAGTCTCCCTTCCCATCAAAGTCCAGATAGAACTGATTTCTGGTTAGGTATAATACATCCATCCATCTCCTGCAATCTTCATAGGAAGAAAGACTTTCTCACTTCCCCATTCAGACAGAATCCTAATAGTGTAGGGCAGGGGTACCCAAACTATGGTTCTTTGAGGATCTGTGGACTTCAACTCCCAGAATTCCTGAGCTAGCCATGAATGCATGGCTAGCTCAGGAATACTGGGTGTTGAAGTCCACAGGTCCTCATAGTTTGGCCATCCTTGGTGTAGGGTTATGCAGGCTTAAACCTCAGGGAAACAGATCAAATCAACTCAGCTAATTGTCCACCTGTGAGAATATCTTTTTGGTCTGGAACTGGATTGAACTCTTTTTGCAAACTTTTATTATATCTTTTTGCACAATCATTATCATCTCATCAAAGTTTTTAGAGAGATTTTCAGCTAGGAGCTGCATACTCCTTGAACATATTTTTCTGAAGTTTCAGCCATTGTTCAGCCATTCTTTAGTCGGTTAAACTTTATCAGGAAACACAGAAATAACACGGAAGCAGAAGGAAACCAAAGGGAGGTTTTCTAAATGTTTCTGCATATTTCAACCCAAGATAAAAAGAAAAATAATTCAAAAAAGGTAAAATCCTAATGAATTTGCAAATATTTTGAAAATTAAAAAAATACAGAAATCCTGGGGTAAGATTCTAATATTAAAACAAGTCAAATAAAAATTCTTCACCATGCAAAGGTATGCTGGGTTCCTTACAGGGGGAGTTAACCAAAACAACATATATCAAAGGGAGAAAAAAGAAAAAGAAAAAGAAAAAAAAGAGTCCAGCAAGGGGTTGAAATAAATAAGCATTCAATCAACGTTTAAAGCATAATAATAATAATAATAATAATAATAATAATAATAATAATAATAATAATAATAATAATAATAATAATAATAATAATAATAATAATAATAATAATAATAATAATAATAATAATAATAATAATAATAATAATAATAATAAATATATTGAAAAGTGAAAGTTAAGATCCCAGGCATGCTTAAGAAAATGAAACTGCTGACAGGAAGTTGTATATGCCCAATGACTTTTTGATTACTTCCAGATTTCTTCAAGACTCCCCTTCCCAACTTGGTCCACAGTTGTCCAAAAGTCATCTTGGGTCATTCCTAAGTACTCCCATTCACATCCAGGGAGCAGCACTGCCAGAAAACCAGGTTTGGCAGTAAAATCAGCAAATTGTTGGTAAGAGAGAAGAAAAGCTCTTACCATGCAGCAGCCATCTTGGGGAGGGGTCTCCCATCAAATGTGGATATTTGATCCAGGACAAAATATTTTTAATTTTTGGGATGATTTGGGAGAGATGTGATGCTGTGGCAAACTTTCTACGAGTGGATTACAGTAACATTCTTAAAAGAGACTTTTGAAACTTTAATTTCATTGTGTTTTAGTATTACTATTCTTCCTGACAACTATTTTGTCACTAATATAATATATAGAGGAAAGGTCAATAACTTGCAAATAGATGCAAATAGGGCATCCGTCGGAACCCTCACAGTATCAGTTTAAATATTGTGGGGGTGGGCCTATGTAGAGCCTTAAAAATCCTTTCTGCTTATTGCTCTGCTAACCAACTGCATATAAACCACTCTAAGTCTAAAATCATGGTTTTTGCAAGAAGCAGAAAAATTTATCAATGGAACCTTGATGGCATCCCAGTGGAACAGGTCCACAGATTTCAATATCTAGGTATCCTCTTTCAATCCAACACCAAGTGGCCTGCGCAGGTTAAATCTCTCTGTAATAAGGCTAAAATTTCCACCCATGCCCTCTTGCACTTTTTTTACACTGAGGGAGCTCATCATAGCCCCTCAGCAATAAAAGTCTATAGGGCAAATGTGATAGCTGCTATCACCGATGGTGCCCCCCTCTGGGTCCAATCCAACATCTCCTCTCTTGAGTCTGTCAATAATAGGTTCCTATGCCGTTTGATGGGAGTTCCTCCCTGTGTAAGTAATGCCGCAATTCGTTTGGAACTGGGCTTGTCCTCACTTGCTACAATCATGTGGAAACATGCAATTGGCTATTGGTTGTCCCTTTGGACTAGACTCCCAGGCTATTACCTAGGCCAATGCCTATGGCGGGACCCTTTTCATAGTCCCTGGGCCATAATATCCATACTAAACTTTTGAAGATCTCCCGATTTCCCCCGATTTCCCCCAGTGAAGTTTTTATCTTAAGCCCTGATGCTGCCAAATCATTGTTTTTTCAACGGCTGGATGACATTGATGGACAACTCAATCTGTCAAACGGATCAGGAACTTGCTCACCGTTTTCCCTTGGTATTGTTCCCTTGCGTCACCTCCCGCCTTACCTTTCCGCGTTACACTCTATCAAACATAGGCTTGCATTTATGAAGGCACGATTTAATGTGATCCCCTCAAATGTCCTCGACAGTAGGCTCTCGGGGGGAGTAAAATCCATCTGTTGTACATGTGATGGCCGATCCCCGGAATCTCTGCTCCACATTACATTCATATGCCCCCACTATCGAGACATAAGATCAAGATTCATCTCCCCTATTTCCGAGAGATTCCCTGGTTCACCGGATCTGTTCAGCCTTTATTTCCTACTCCAGGATATAGACCCTAATATAACCTCAAAGGTGGCAAAAGAAATTGCTGCAGTCGTGGCTGGAAAACAACGGAGGAAAAGACGGGTAACCCTTACGGCAGAGGATCACTAGTATTGATGGTATAGAATGTAGTAGATGGTGTACTGTCACATGATCTATCTATATTTGTAAAATTTACCCCCCCCCTTTTATGTGTATTTTAAATTGGTCTCCGATAATATAATAAAATATAATATAAAATAAAAATATAATAATATAATATTGTGGGGTTGGTGCTGTTTCTCAAAGGGTGGGAATCATTGATGTAGTAATGTACTAATCAGGGGGCAATAATATGTGCACATATGTGTTGGGCTTTTTTGGTGCACCTTTTTATTTTTTAATGTTTTGTGTTGTTTTGTGTTGTTTTTTCTTGTTTGACCTTTTTTTGGATTTTTCTGAGTTTCATATTTTAAGTTTGCCTTGAATAAAATAAAAAGATGGAAAAAAAAAAAGCAAGCACGGTTGATTAAATGCCTCCATACCTGATTAAAAGCTGGGTGCCAGACAATCCTGTCTTCATCAATGAATAATTCTTTCCCTTTTGGAGCACTGGGATCTATCTTTCCAACTCTAACTCTCTGAAAGGATCTGTTTGGAAAAGTGATCAAGTTGATGAGGTCGAATCCACCTGTTGCTTCCCCTTTCTCATTCAGGAACACTCTCTCCCCAGCAGAATTGTTGAAAGAAATGCCTTGAAGAAATGGATGGAGCTACTTGAAAGAGAATGAAAGAGAGAAGGAGTTGAAAGCATGATGATTAGAGAGGAGACCATCATATTCAAGTTTTCTGCACTCATTTTTTCCATTCCTATAATAATTACTAATATGTACACTTATACATTTGATACTTGAGATTGCATGAAATGTAAATATGAACTCTATCATTTATTTATTTACTTACTTACTTACTTCTTACTTACTTACTTATTTATTTATTTATTTATTTATTTATTTATTTATTTATGTATTTATGTATTTATTTATTCATTCATTCATTCATTCATTCATTCATTCATTCATTCATTCATTCATTCATTTATTTATTTATTTATTTATTTATTTATTTATTTATTTATTTATTTATTTATTTATTTATTTATTTATTTATTTATTTATTTATTTATTTATTTATTTATTTATTTATTTATTTATTTATATGGCACCCAACTCCCAAAGGACTCTGGGCAGCTTAACAACAGCAAATAAACATTAAAAGCATCTTAGAGAAAATGTTATAACATTTTAAACATTATAGCCATCAAAATATTAAGCATTAAAACAATTTAAAACCCCTACATATCATTTCATGGCCGGATCTCGCCGATTACAACTGCGAGATCAACGGCCCCAAGCCTGCCGGAAAAGCCAGGTCTTTACTGCTTTTCGGAAGGCCAATAGGGTGGGGGCAGTCTGGATCTCCGGAGGTAGCTGGTTCCAGAGAGCTGGGGCAGCCATAGAGAAGGCCCTCCCCCGTGGGCCTGCCAGCCAGCACTGTTTAGCTGACGGGACCCGGAGGAGACCAACTCTGTGGGATCTCACCGGTCACTGGGAGCTGTGTGGCAGAAGGCGGTCTCGAAGATAACCTGGCCCTGAGCTATGTGGGGCTTTAAAGGTAATAACCAACACCTTGAATTGTGCCTGGAGACCAATAGGGTATATTAATTTGGTATTGTTAAGGAAAGCTAAAAAAACAGGTAGCTGGCCAGAGGAACAGTGAAGTAACCAAGCAACTGGCCAGCACCTTGATTGGACAGTGTGACCAGTGACTTGGGGGAAACTTTAATTTTTTTCTTTGGTGAAAGCCGCGGGAACTTTAGAGTCAGCTTTCACCATTTGTGCCAATATGATGTATCCAATAAATTGTCCTTTGAGGAATCTTCTTGCCTCAGAGTCCTGATTTCTATGGGTGCATTAATTGGAACACTGACATATAGGCTATTGAAATTATACCAATGCCTATGATTTAGTTCCACTAATTAAATAAGCAATTATACCTAGAGCATATTGAACCTTTCCTTCATTTGTACAAAGCTATTTGATAGTTTGAAATCCCTTCGTTAGAATTTTAAAATCTGAGATTCAGGTATTCTTCAATAGATCGATGAGAGATAGTGATCATTGTGGACATAGGGTATGTATGCATGCCACATATAAGAAGGACCACCAATGTTCCCTCTGACATTAGAAAACATCGCGTGGCAGTTGGAAACTGCTGTGTGGCGTTTTCTTATCACGTGCGCGGCCGCGCTTCAATGTTCCTTCTGACATTAGAAAATGCTGCGCGGCAGCTGGAAACTGCTACGTGGTGTTTTCTTATTATGTGCGCGGCCGCACAGCTGCACAGCTTAGAGGGAATATTGAGGACCACCACTTCATTCCTCTAAATATCTGATAGCGACAGAAGACTCACCTTGGAACATATTAAAAGTTCATGAGCCACACAGAAGTATCTTTAAAAATTATAATAGCAATAGCACTTAGACTTATATACCACTTCATAGTGCTTTACAGCTCTCTATAAGCGGTTTACAGAGTTCAGCATATTTCCCCCAACAATCTGGGTCATCATTTTACCAACCTCAGAAGGATGGAAGGCTGAGTCAACCTTGAGCCTGTGAGATTTGCACAGCTGAACTGCTGAACTGCAGTGCTCCACTTTAACCACTGTGCCACCTCGGCTCTTGATTATAAAAATTATAATCAATTATTATTGATTATTTTTGGAACAGACAAAGAACAGACAAAGAAAAGTAATTTCAATTATCATTCTTATTAGGCAAACTAAGATGATTTCCTAAATAATTCCTACAGAGACCTAAACCATGATTTATATAGTAGCTTCTCAATGATCAAAATAACATAAACCTGTTTTTCCTGTATGTATGCTATAAGAAAAGAATAACAAGAGTTGGGAGGGACGTTGGAGGTCTTCTGGTTCAACTCCCTGCTTAAGGGCGAGACCCTGCACCATTTCTGACAAATGGCTGTACAATCTCAACAGAAAAATCTCCAGTGATTTTTCTCACCCAGAACTTCTGAATGCAAGCTGTTCAACACATTAATTTTTCTCACTGACAGGAAATCCCTCCCTATTTCTAGATTGTTTTTCATACTTAACTGGATTCTACATGCAGAAAATATTAAGACGTTCCACAATCATTTCGAAACACATTTCTATACACAAAGCTACTCATTGAAATAAAAGAAGTGCCCAATGCAGAGAGAATACTTGCGTAGCTTCTTCTCTGGCAATATTACACTACTAACCAGAGCATACAAAACATTTGTTAGACCAATTCTGGAATACAGCTCACCTGTCTGGAACCCGCACTGCATATCAGACATTAATACAATCGTGAGAGTCCAGAAATATTTCACAAGAAGAGTCATTCTCAGCTCGCAATAAAATACCTTATTCCACCAGACTTGAAATATTGGGATTAGACAATTTACAACTACGTCGCCTCTGATCTGATCTAAATGTAGCTCATAAAATCATATACCAAAATGTCCTTCCTGTCAATGATTTCTTCTGCTTCAACCGCAACAATACACGAGCACGTAATAGATTCAAACTTAATGTAAACCGCTCCAAACTTGACTGCAAAAAATATGACTTCAGCAACAGAGTGATCAATGCCTGGAATGCCCTACCTGACACTGTGGTTTCTTCCCCAAACCCCCAAACTTTAACCTTAGACTGTCTACAGTTGACCTCTCCCCATTTCTAAGAGGTCTGTAAGGGGTGTGCATAAGCGCACCACTGTGCCTACCGTCCCTGTCCTACTGTCCTATTGTCCTCTTTTATCGGTACTTTTTAACCTATGTTATGTTTATACAAACAACTACTATCCTGTACATGTTTGACAAAATAAATAAATAAATAAATAAATAAATAAATAAATAAATAAATAAATAAATAAATAAATAAATAAATAAATAAATAAATAAATAAATAAATAAATAAATAAATAAATAAATAAATGAGTGAGTGAGTGAGTGAGTGGGTGGGTGGGTGGGTGGGTGGGTGGGTGGGTGGGTGGATGGATGGATGGATGGATGGATGGATAAATAAATAAATAAATAAATAAATAAATAAATAAATAAATAAATAAATAAATAAATAAATAAATAAATAAATAAATAAAATACCTGCCAAGCCTGGAAATCTGGATGGTCAGATTTTTTACTCATCGTCGTTTTTTTAATACTATATCTCAGCATGAGTAGTGCTTGCAAAGCATGAGCCACAGCATAGACAGCATTGTAGATACTGTAGCTTTGACCAGTCATTTCCATTTCAAACACGGGCCCAGGAAGATCCTCCAGCTTCCTCTCCCCAGTGCATTTCCTACTGTACATTTGTTTTAACTCTGATTTTGGAAATGAACACTCAAACGATTGTTCCCAAACATCCTGCAGAAACCCATCTCTGGAGACTGAAAGAGGATTTACGGTCTGAAGAAATTCCTTGAAACCTGCAACTTCTGTTGAATGCACATTGAAGGAAATAGCCCCATGGAACATCTGGAGATCCCAACGGATCTGAAATCCTGACAGCAGAAAATCAATCTGCGCAGTCATGATCCACACATTTTTAAATAATGCAGTTTGCTTGCTTTCAGGATCTGCCAGAAAGGTGGCAATTCTAAGCCACATTATTGTCAATGATTTTCCATAGACAAGATATGCATTGGCTTTGCTATTCATCATATTGAGGGAAATAATTTCAATTGTTTGAAAAGATACTTGACAATCTTCCAAGTGGACTAGGTGGGAAAGCCTTTGTATGAATGATGAACATATTCCATTCTGTGAAAGTAAGGGCTGAATTTTCTGTAAGAAATTTTCTCCACTGTTGTTATCAACAGCAAAAATCCCAATCCATGTCCACCTGAAATGATGAAGCAGTTGGATAATCCCAATGTACTGATGGTCCTCTTTGGGGATCATGAAATAAAGTGAAGAGAGCTTACTGGTCTGGAATTCCACTTGGGCCAATGATCCGTATGTCAGCTAAAAGAAAATGGAGTAGGATTCTGTTCAATTATTAAATCAAATATAATTTTTAGTGTAGTTTTCTTATAAAATATATCCAAGGAACGTTTTTCCCCTAGAAATCTTTTAAATATAAATATAGAAAGGAATTTCTTGGCATTCCTTCAAACACATAGAAGAGATCAATTGTTTTAATAGGGGCAAAGAGTACCATGTTCAAATCTTTCCTCAGGTAAGGGATGTCTCTGAATACTCACTTCCAGTAATTTGTATTGTAGTTTCAAAGAAGAGTGCTAAGTAGTAGATTTTAAGCCACACAGAACATATTAACACAAACCTAGGCCTAATCTTTAATGCTCATTAATTATTCCATCACAACCACAACAATATATAGAATTTTTCTTCGTAACCCCATACACAATACCTTACCATACACAACACCTTAAGCCATACACAACACCTTAACACTAACCCAAGCCTAATCTTTGATGTGATTCCACAACCCCATCACAGCTTACCTGTGGAATCTTGAAGAATTCTCTAAGTTCAGCTACATAAGATGATATATCAAAATCCAATCCTCCAATGATAGCCATGAGATTCTTCTGGCTATCACATTTGTAGTTAGGGACAAATTCCTGGGAATTGAAAAGCAGGTCCAGGGTGGTGCGGTAGGTCATCCTTGCATGGAAATAACTGTCATAGATATGGAACCCAAGAGTGACATTAGGTAAGATCTGGGAGTCCTCATTGATCTCCTTCACAGCAAAGGCCAAGGCAAGGACGTGTTGATGAAATTTGGGGATTACACTGCAAAGAATTTAAAAACCCCACTTGAAAAAGTAAGTTGACAATTCTCATAAGTTGGCATCATTTCTGTATGAATAACAAACATTTCTTTCTCTGATCGTAATAAAAAGATAATTGTCTTTCTACAATTCTGAATAATTTCTACAGAGGGGCCCTTGGTGGTCTCTGAACTTGGCTGTTTCCTTACAGATGTTTCATTACCTAGCACTGGTGATGCTACCTACTGTAGTTTGCATAATGAAATGTCTGCAACAGAGTTGTCAAACTCGTGGTCCGAGGGCCAGATGTGTGATGCGCTGGCCATGCCCACCCCCATTTTAGCAAAGGGGGAAAAGTTGCAATATGTCATGTTATGACAACAGTGTGAGTTTGACACCCCTGGTCTGCAAGAAACCAATCAAGCTCAGAGAGCACCAACCCTGAGATACGAAAAAAAGCAGCTGCCAAAAAAGCCAACACAGTTCTAGGCTGCACTAACAGAGGGATAGAATCAAGATCACATGAAGTGTTAATACCACTTTATAATGCCTTGGTAAGGCCACACTTGGAATACTGCATTTAGTTTTGGTCGCCACGATGTAAAAGGGATGTTGAGACTCTAGAAAGAGTGCAGAAAAGAGCAACAAAGATGATTAGGGGACTGGAGGCTAAAACATATGAAGAATGGTTGCAGGAACTGGATATGTCTAGTTTAATGAAAAGATGGACTAGGGGAGACATGATAGCAGTGTTCCAATATCTCAGGGGCTGCCACAAAGAAGAGGGAGTCAAACTATTCTCCAAAGCACCCGAGGGCAGGACAAGAAGCAATGGATGGAAACTGATCAAGGAGAGAAGCAACTTAGAACTAAGGAGAAATTTCTTGACAGTTAGAACAATTAATCAGTGGAACAGCTTGCCTCCAGAAGTTGTGAATGCTTCCAACACTGGAAGTTTTTAAGAAGATGTTGGATAACCATTTGTCTGAAGTGGTGTAGGGTTTCCTGTCTAAGCAGGGGTTTGACCAGAAGACCTCCAAGGTCCCTTCCAACTCTGTTATTATTATTATTTTTATATTAAAAAAATCTCCTTCATTGCTCATTCTAAATTCAAATTTACTTTTTACACAGTATTTCCATGACTTGCAACTAATATATACTGCAACAAATACAAGCCGTGACTTTTTCAAAGTACTATATTTATTTTCTATGAGACTTTCAGAAAACCGTTAAAATTGTGTAAAGAAGGTTATTTCTTCTGCCAGAACCAGACTGAAAGACACAGAAAGCATTAAAAGATTACATGAAAAGCACGCTACATTTATGCACAAACAGCTTTTATTCATATAAGGGTTTTTTTTTGGAGATCTGGCTAAGATTAGATAGCAAAGAAAATTCTTACATTGGTATGTCATAAGGTGTTATCGCAGGGTTTTCATTAAATTTACTTTCCAGAAAGTGGTAAACGAGGTGAGACATCATCCCACCAATGATGAAGTCTCCAGGCTGGTACCACTCATGTGGAACAAGGAAAGCATCACTCGCAGGGCAGCTCAGAGTAACTACTCTGTGCACCAAAAACATTAAGAGAAACATCTTGATGCTTTTGTTATTGTGAAAATGTTTTGTCTTTCATCCTACCCATAGGGTAGGGTATATAATCCAATACTTCATCTAAAGATAGATCTAAGGATTACAGTTGAGAATGCATCTAAAGAGAATATCAACCATTTTCTTTTTAAAGATCCATGAGACTACACATTTTTATCTTGAATATCACAAGGATTTGAACAGATACTCTGGCAGAAGAGAACAGAGGGTGGAAATTTGAAGCAATAAATATGACAGAGAGATAATTACCCCTTGTACCAAACTCTTTGTGATTCAAGAGTTACTTTAAAGCCAAACAGATACCTTGATTGTTGTTCCAATGTTTTAAAAGCTAAGAAAACACAGTGATTCCTCTAGGAGATAATTATTTTGTTTTGATGAGATAATAATTGGCTAATGGTTCAACTATTTTTTTAAATGAACAAATGCCAACGAAAGTTGCCTAAGGGAGATTTGCAATATAATGTATATTTAATTTCAATTGAAGAAATAAAAATAGTGCTTTTTTCAAGCTACCATATTTATTTTCTACCAATTTTTCACAAAGTAGAATATGAACATATTCCATAACAACAACATCAAAATATCAATTTTTTCTCTTTAACACTGTTACAAAGTATTTATGGAATCTTGAAAAAACTACAATTTCAGCAATACAAGATGATGTAAAAAAAAACAGTACTCCAATGATGGCCATAAGATTCTTCTATCACATTTGTAGTTAGGGACAAATTCCTAAGATTTGAAAAGCAGGTACATAAGATATTTCATCTTATATTCCTGAAATTATAGGTTTCTTCAAGATTCCACAAGTAAGCTTGTGGAATCATGAGGTTAAAGGGATGTAATCAGTTATGAGTTATTAATAATATGGGACATTTCGTGAAATTATATGAAATGTTTTCTTCCTTCTGTCTCATCCTTTACTCAAAGTGTATGCTTATCAATGACCATAATATTTTTATCAGTTTTTCATCTGTCCCCATTAAGATTTTGTCCAATATTGTTGGTTCTTTATTTACACCCCAAGTTTTAACGTCTTTCTCGTATCTTGACTGAATCTGGAAGTATGGCCACCAAGCTGGAATCACTCCTTGTTTCTATAATTGTTGCCTGGATTTCACTTCACCACTCCTGTTTGGAATAACTTTATAAAATACATTTATTTTCTAAATTAATCAGGTTTGGCTATATTAATGCCTCCATTGTGGAGAGCCAGACTGGTATTTCCCTATAATGTTGTGTTTTAATTTTTTCCCATCTTTGATTCTCACACACCTTGCTGTTATCTGGATACCAAGATATTTTACCTATTTTGCTATCTGTGAACCAATTTTCTCTGTCAATTTCTTTTTCAATATGATAGCATTCAATATCATCATAACGGACATTCTTCTAGCTAAACTAAATCAGCTAGCAGTACCTGAACACTAGGAACACTTGTAAGTGGATCACAAACTTCCTAACAGACTGGAAGCAGCAAGTGAAGCTAGGCAAAACCACATCAGATATCTGTACAATTAGAACAGCCCCCCCCCCCCAAGGCTGTGTGTTCTCTCCACTTCTCTTCCCTCTATATACCAATGACTGCATCTCAAACGATGAAACGACCCATCTGTTAAACTACTGAAGTTTGCAGATGATACAACAGTGATTGGTCTCATTCGAGACAACGATGAAACTGCATACAGACAGGAGGTTGAACAACTAGCCTCGTGGTGCGACCGGAACAATCTGGAACTGAACACACTCAAAACCGTAGAAATGGTGGTAGACTTTAGGAGAAACCCTCCCATTCTACCACCTCTTACAATACTAGACAACACAGTATCAACAATAGAGACCTTCAAATTTCTAGCTTCTATCATGTCTCAAGACCTAACATCAAAAATGTCATCAAAAAAGCACAACTAAGAATGTTCTTTCTGCGCCAACTCAGGAAGCCCAAACTGCCCAAGAAGCTGCTGATAAAGTTCTACAGAGGAATTATTGAGTCTGTCATCTGCACCTCTGTAACTGTCTGGTTTGGTTCTGCAACCCAACAAGACAGACACAGACTTCAGAGGATAATCAGAACTGCAGAAAAAACAATTACTGCCAACCTGCTTTCCATTGAGGACCTGTATACTGCACGAGTCAAAAAGAGGGCCGTGAAAATATTTACTGAACCCTCGCATCCTGGACATAAATTGTTTCAACTCCTACCCTCAAAACGACGCTATAGAGCATTGCACACCAAGACAACTAGACACAAGAACAGTTTTTTCCCAAACGCCATCACTCTGCTAAACAAATAATTCCCTCACCACTGTCAAACTATTCACTAAGGCTGCATTACTATTACTATTAGTCTTCTCATCGTTCCTATCACCCATCTCTTCCCACTTATGACTGTATGACTGTAACTTGTTGCTTGTATCCTTACGATTTATATTAATATTGATTGTTTCCTGATTGCTTATTTGTACCCTATGACAATCATTAAGTGTTGTACCTCATGATTCTTGACAAATGTATCTTTTCTTTTATGTACACTGAGAGCATATGCACCAAAGACAAATTCCTTGTGTGTCCAATCACACTTGGCCAATAAAGAATTCTATTCTATTCTATTCTATTCTATTCTATTCTATTCTATTCTATTCTATTCTATTCTATTCTATTCTGTTCTGTTCTGTTCTGTTCTGTTCTGTTCTGTTCTATTCTATTCTATTCTATTCTTGTTTGTCCATAAGATTTTTAATTAATACCTTAGTTTTGTCTTTATTTATTTTCATCCCAGCCACATCTCCATATTCATCAATTTTCCTTACCAGTTTCTAAAGGTTCTTCTAATATGAATACTAAGTCATCAGCAAATGCTTGTAGTTTATACTCTTCCATTTTATTTACCTCTGAGCTTTGTCCCACTCCTTACTCCTCACAAAACATACATACAACAAATGCCTGATATCTGCTGGATATGTTCATATCCTATTTTGTGAAAAATTGATATAAAATAAATGTTTGTAGATTCAAATAACACTTTCAACAATTTCAACAAAGGGATTGAGGGAAATCAGTTCTGCTGCTTTGACTGTGTTCCATGCACGGAGGGGAAGATTTCAAATCAAAATGGTAGGTTAGGCATTCTACCAAACTTCATTAGACTTAAGCAAACTTTAATATACAACTTTAGAATGCATAAAAATAATAAAATAAATTTCAATAATTTGGAATGCCTAGATGACAAATTTCTTGACTTTCCTCCCAGATATGGACGACTGTTTTCAATGTCCAGAAGATCATTATCCAAATAAAGAAAGAAAGGCTGTATCCTGAAACCGGTGGTCTTTCTAAATGCCAAATGCCTCATCATTGTTTTCCGGCCTGACCTCAACCACAGGGAGCAACTCACAAAGAGAAATTAGTACATAATGTGATATTTCTGGCTCAGAGAAATTTCTGAAAAAAGAAATAGAAAGGATGCAGTCTGTAAGAAACATATATATGGTTGTAGGAACAAATTTTACACAATTTCTGTAAAAATAATGCTGAAATAAAGAATAGAAAAACTGCTGTCTAAGAAGTATTCATAAAACCTATCAGAACATAGATTTTTTCCCATGTCAAGGAAGATTTTATGTAGGCTATTTAAGATTCATTCATATTGAAGCCCATTCCACAGTAAGTGCTCATGTTGCTGCATTTCCATAATTTTCCAAGATTATTTAACCTAATCCATTTTCCCTT
The DNA here is from genome assembly GCA_023053685.1 of Diadophis punctatus similis. Lineage (NCBI taxonomy): Eukaryota > Metazoa > Chordata > Lepidosauria > Squamata > Dipsadidae > Diadophis > Diadophis punctatus. The sequence continues at coordinate 549,976 of JALIGW010000052.1, read as the reverse complement.
TCAACACTCCTGTTGAACTTGACTTTCATCTAGTTTTCTTAGTTTCTATTAGGATATTTCAGATATTGACTCAAATGATGTCCAATGTTTGCAGTGACGTTTTCATGGGTTTTGTACTTTCGGTTCATAAAGCACTATACAAATATAGTAAAAAGCTGACTACCATTTTATGAATATATATTTGATACAGTGTAATAAAGATATTAGTTTGGATTTGTTAGGGTGCCTTGAAATGTAATATACACCGAGTTTGTGAATCCTGTATATTTAACTGTACTTTAAAAAAGACTTTCATACAACCATTCACTCTCTATCCATAAATCTATTTCCACTGTAAACTGTTATCAGGTATGAATAACATGGGAAATTTATTGAAATGAAATAAAGATTTCCCATGCAAAAAACAACAACACAACACCATAAAATGCAATCCTAGGCTGCACTAATAGAGGGATAGAATGAAGATCACATGAATAGCAATAGCAATAGCACTTAGACTTACATACCGCTTCATAGTGCTTTACAGCCCTCTCTAAGCGGTTTACAGAGTTCAGCATATTGCCCCCAACAATCTGGTTCCTCATTTTACCGACCTCAGAAGGATGGAAGGCTGAGTCAACCTTGAGCCAGTGAGATATGAACAGCTGAACTGCTGAACTAGCAGTCAGCTGAGTAGGTTGCAGTGCTGCTTTTAACCTCTGTGCCACCTCGGCTCCTGAAGTTCTAGTATCACTTTACAAAGCCTTAGTAAAACCACACTCGGAAAACTATATCCAATTCTGGTCACCACACTATTCAAAAGATGTTGACACTCTAGAAAGAGTGCCGAGAAAAGCAACAACGATAATTGGGGCCTGGAGCCTAAAACATATAAAGAATGGTTGCAGGATTTTGGTGTGCCTATTCTAGTAAAAAGAAGGAATAGGGGTAACATGATAACAATATTCCAATATTTGGGGGATTGCCACAAAGAACACGGGGTTCAACCTATTCTCCAAAGCACCAGAAGGCAACACAAGTCAAGAAACAAGGGATGAAAACTAATGAAGGAGGGAAGCAACTTAGAACTAAGGAGAAATTTCCTAACGGTGAGAGCAATCAATTAATGGAATAGCTTCCCTTCAGAATTTGGGGGTGCTTCATCACTGGAAGCTTTGAAAAAGGGACTGGACAACCATTTGTTTGAAATGGTATAGGGTGTCCTGCTCAGCAGGAGGTGGATGGACAAGAAGACCTCCAAATTCCTTTCCAACTCTATTATTTTATGTTCTTTGTATTCTTCCTTCTGTCTCATCCTTTATTCAAAATGTACACTGACTAATGACCATATTAAAGAGTGACTTGATTTGGCTTGCAATTAGAAGTCGGGCATTTTTCAAGAAAATCAAATTTGATACAAAAGGAGTGTCAAACTAGATTTCATTGAGGGCCGCAACAGGGTTGTGTTTGATCTCAGGGAGCTCGGGTTGGGTGTGGCCAGCTCAACGTTGGCATGTGGTGGCCTGAGTGCTCTGCCAGCAAAAACGTGCTCTTGTGCTCCATTTCCAGCTGCGAAGGTCTCCTGGAACACTCTGCCAGTGAAAATGGAGCTTGGGAGGACTCCATGCAGCTATTTTTACCAGCAGAGGCATTGCAGGCTGGTCCTTCACTGTTTCCAGGGCAGCCCCACGGGCCAGATCTAAGCACCCCGTGGGCCAGATCTGGCCCGCAGTCCTTGGGTTTGACACCCCTGTGATAGAGGGAGAGATCACAAACATGAAAATAACAGGGGGGAAAAGATTTTGTCCACAGACTGGTGGGATGTCGTTTCACATGCTGCCTGCATCCCTTCGATGGGGCTTTGTTTGTTTGTGCAATCTAGTTTCTGGCATGCCGTGGACTGTTGCCTGTCCACGGATTTGGGGTGTGGGACCCCTGCTTTAGGTTATGTTACAGTGTTTGCAATAGAATGTATGAAACTTCAGTACAAGTTACAAAGAAAACATATATAAAATGTTTTATCAATGGCACCTCCCTCCGGCGCGATTGGCAAAAATGTTTCCGAAACTCTCCCCAAAGTGTTGGAAGTATAAAAAAGAAAGGGGAACGTACTATCACCTTTGGTGGACCTGCCCCAAGGTGAAGATATTTTGGAATAAAATTAAAAACTGTCTAGAACAAATTACTTCTCGAACGATTGACTTAAAGCCGGAATTATTTTTATTGGGTATTTTTAGGGGGAAAATTTCGAAAGAAGATAGGTATATAATTCTTCACATTACAACAGCAGCCAGAATTGTATATGCGCAGAATTGGAAAACCGAATCAATTCCTACTATGTTAAATATTGTTAGGAAAATATTAGAATGCACGGAAACGAGCAAGCTATCAATGGAACTTCAGGATAAAGATGAATCAGATTTCTATAAAACATGAGATAGGTGGTACAGTTGGTTAAAACAAAACAAATATCAAAAGTGGTTATAAACTGGCTTTATAAATCAAGAAAGTATACAGAACTTTAATACTTCACTTTTTATAAATGTTGGAAGAAAATAAGGAGATATCCATTTATGTAATACAAATGAAATAGTTGTTGAAAAAGTAAACAATGGGTGACTCAATGTAGTGACTTTGGAATGCATGGCATTATAATAATAGAATAGAATAAGAATGAATTCACTGTATAATATAATGGAATACATTATATTATAATAATAGAATAGAATAAGAATGAATTCACTGTATAATATAATGGAATACGTTATATTATAATAATAGAATAGAATAAGAATGAATTCACTGTATAATATAATGGAATACGTTATATTATAATAATAGAATAGAATAAGAATGAATTCACTGTATAATATAATGGAATACATTATATTATAATAATAGAATAGAATAAGAATGAATTCACTGTAAAATTCACACAAGAAATTAGTACTAACAAGCTGCAAATAGAAATTTTTAATGTTATAATTGTTTTTGATTTGGATGTGTGTTATGTCTATGTTGCATGCTGTAAGTCAAATGTACGTCTTATTTTTTCTGTATATATATCAGGGGCAGGTTCCTAATTTTTTTACTACCACTCTGTAGGCGTGGCTTATTTTGTTGGTGTGGCTTGCCAGCCATGTGACCGGGTGGGCGTTGGCCTCGGGAGCTTGGCAGTGGCCGGAGAAGCAGGGGGACATTGCCCTCCCGCAATGCAGCCCCCTGCAATGGGAGCAGCAAGACCGCGGCAGCGGTTCTTCTAGGAGGCTCTGTCTGGCCTGAATGCTTCTCCCCATTCGATGATCCTAGGCTCCTGCCGCCCATCCCCCCTCCCCTCAGCAGCTTGAAAAGCCTCAAATGTGCGAAAATGCCTAGGATCATCACCGCGCATTCGTGGCTTCTCAGACTGCTGAAGTGAGGGGAATGGAGATAGCTCCTGCTGCCCGTTCTTTCAGCATCTCACGCACTCCCTAAGCCATCCTCCCCTGCTTGGACTCACTGTGGGGTAGGAAGGCAGCGCATGAGCAGTGCTGGAAGCTCAGTTTCTGGGCATGCACAGAAGACATTTTTAAAAAGAATTTTTTTTAAAAAAAAATGGCGGCGCCCAGGCGCTTGCAACCGAGCCGCTACCGGTGCTATAGAGTGGACCGCACTGGTAGGAACCCACCACTGATATATATGTATCTATGTCTTTTTTTAACAGAAAAAACTAAGAAAGATTATTTTAAAAAAAGATTTTGTCCACAGACCGGTGGAGTGTGGGTTCACATGCTGCCTACATCCCATGGATGGAGCTTTGTTTGTTTATGCAATCCAGTTTCTGGCATGCCGTGGACTGTTGCCCGTCCACGGACTCGGGGTGTGGGATCCCTGCTTTAGGTTATGTTAAAGTGTTTGCAATAGAATGTATGAAACTTCAGTACAAGGAATCTTTTGAAAATTTTTAGTGATCTTAAGGTAATTTTTTAAGTTCTAAATTTTTACTCCTTGAAAAAAAATACATACAACAAATGACTGATATCTACTGCAGCTTGTGATGACCCTGGGCATGGCACATAGGCAACACAGGCAACTGGCAGTTCAAACCACCCCTTTATTGCTCCAAATTTTCCCAAATGTTTCCATTTTTCTGGCAAGTCCCAGAGCAAAGTGATCACACAAACACACATGCGCGCGCACACATGCACACACCTCCGGCGGTCTCTGGCTGCAAGTAGTCCTGCCCAACACTGTGAGCACAACGGCTGCAAAGCAATAAGTCTTGTGAAGAGGGGTGGGGCACTCTCCTCCCAAGTAATCAGGTCAGTCTGCGCTGTTCTCGCCTCTCTCCACTCTCCATGCTCGAGGATCAGGAGAGGGTGGTCCTTGCTACATCCCCTGAGCTCTGTCTCTCATGTTCACTGCTTAGCCTCTCTTGGTCATCCTGCCCCCTTTCCTCCCTGCCTGCAAGCCATTCCAATCCTGAAAGGCCCTGGCCTACCTTGCCCTGCTCCACCCCATTTATCTCTGAAAGCAACGAAGCCGCCCCCTTGATCTCTGTTGGCTCTAGTTCCAGCTCATCTTCCTCTGCAGATTCAGGCTCCGATGGGAGTAATACAGATCTGTTCATATTTTATTTTGTGAAAAATTGGTAAAAAATAAATGTGGTACCTTGAAAAAAAAACATTATTTTTATTTTTACATTTTAAACAATTAAATATATATTCTATTGCAAATGTTCCATAGGCTACTTTCATTGGCCTTTGCTCATTTAAAAAAAAGAAAAAGCTGATCTATCAGCCACTTATTGTGTGATCAAAACAAAAACAAATATTTCCTAGAGGAATCACCATATTCTCCATAGTGGGTGGAGCTAGCCTCCAAGATTGGGATGACACATTCTACAGCCAATTGGGACTGAGTCTGGAAACCTATAAAAGCCAACATCTCCTGATACTCCCCCTGTTTCGACTCAGTCTTAGTCAAGGACTTGTGTCTCCCTAATTCTGTGTCTATTCCTTCAATCTTCAGATTCAACTGTGAAACGTGAGTGATTGCCCATACATCTGTCATCTATTGTGTGGGATACCGGCGTTGGTGCTTGCAGCCCATCACCTGCCAGTTTGCCACAGTTTGTGGTTGGCTACCTTCCCTCCTGTTGTTTTGTTTGCGGCCTGGCCTGATCGTAGGGGTTCCTTCCACGTCGCAGAAGCCTAGCGCTTGGGCGACTGGGCCAGGGTGGCCTGTGCCACGTCCGCGGAGAGAGTGCGGCTCACTTGAGGCCTGTGGACCAACTGTCAAAGCGCAGAAGCTCTGCGCTTGCGCACTCTGCCCTCTCTCTCCCAACCCGACCGCAGTGGGCCCTGTTCGTGTTCCAAGGTCGGCTTTGAGGGAAAACATGGCCGGATTTTACTCGGCTCGGGTGACGGCCAGTCGGGCGGCAAGAACAGCAGGCCTGCGCCTCGCAATCCCCTGTTTGGGCCTTGGCGCCAACGGCCGGTTTTGAGCCTTCCCTGGCGTTCGCCTTGACTCCGCCCTCCGTCTTTGACTGCAGCCTCCGCGCAGCCGCACTAGAAGCCCCACGTCACCGGCCTCGAACGTCACCGGTCACCGCCTATCATCTTGTTCGGCGAGCGGCGCAGCCGCAGAAGACCCAGGGGGCCGGACCAGATCGCTCTGCTTCCTCGTCGCTTCGATCGTCTCTACGTGGTGCCGCGCAGCCGCAGTCAGCTGAGAAGCCGCGTACGATCACCGCGGCTCCTAATAAAGCACTCGCCTCTGTCTTTTACTTCAAGCGCAGCCCGTATAAGCTCTATGGCCGACAAGCAGGCCAAGACGAGCAAGGGCAGTTCCAGGGCCTCCAGGGATTCCCGGGACAGGCGGGGATGGTCCAGAGGGTCCACAAGCAAGGACCGCTCACCCGCCAGGCGCCCCTCAAGCAGAGACCGTTCCCCCCCACGGCCACCAACTAACGATAAGGGCAAACGCCCCTCGCAACAGGGGGCGGGGGAACGGAGTAAGGCCAGGGATACTCCAAAGGAGCCCACTCCCACTCCAAGGCCAGAGACCCTCCCATCCACCAGCGCCAGCAATGAGACCCCACCTGCCTCAACCAAGGGGTCTAGGCCTGCTAGTCGGTCCAGGCAGTCCTCGGGGGCTCTGTCGCTGGATAACCCCGACCTCTGTTTAGGGGAAGGGGACGTCTGGGAGGACCCCAGACCCAGAAGCGAGGCAGGGCACAACCCCCCATCAGAGGCGGCCTCCTCCCACCTCCAAAGCCCTGAGGTCCAGGCCTTAATCCGGTTTGCCATACAGAAGGGGATTGAGGCGGGCCTGAAGCAGGCCTCTACCACCACTTCACACCCTGCCACACCCAAGCCCCTCCCCAAGACGCCCACCTCGGCCAAGTCGGCTGAGGCTGAGCCACGGGAGGAAGGGGAGGATGATCTCCTGGGGACCCCAGATGCACTCAAGGACCTGGAGGATATGGAGCAAGAGCTTGACCTCTCGGCTGATGAGGACATGGCCCCCGAAACGCCGGTCACAACTGGCCTATTCAACCCGGGCCTCTTCAAATCTCTACTCCACAAGGCCAAGGCCACGGCCAAGGTCTCCTCGGCTGCGGCCAAGCAGACTGAGGAAGAGGAGGTGGACCCGCTATTTGAGGAGACCACCTCCCAGGCTGAAGTCATTCCTACACCTCGCCTGTTCGTTGACTCCGTGCTGAAGCAGTGGCTGGCCCCTTCTGCGGGTGCTGTTCCAACCACTGTTGACAAGCGCTATTTCAACGTGGACCAGGCCCTGGCGCAACACCTGCCCATCCCTCCGGTTGACCCACCCATTAAAGCATTGTACACAACTGCACAAATGCCTGGGGATTCAGAGGAGCTCCTACGCCCAGAAGATCGGCGTACGGAGCAGGCCCTACAGCGGGCGCATCAGTCAGCTGCTTGGGCTATCAGGGCCTCGTCCACGGCGTCCTTTTTCTGCAGGACGTCGATCCGTTGGTTGAAGAGCCTGCAGGAGCGCCTGCCGGAGGTGGATCCGGCAGGATATCAACAAATTGATTGCGGCCAGTCAGTTCACATCGGATGCGACGCTTCAGGCCTCCCGCTTCGCGGCCAGAGCAATGGGCTCCACCATTGTGGCCCGCCGCATGCACTGGCTCCGCAACTGGCCCGCGGACTGTCGCCACAAATGGCGTCTGGCGGTGGCTCCAGTGAAGGGTCAGTCCCTTTTTGCAGAGGCTTTGGATCCCTACCTTGTGGAATCCAAAGATAAGAGGAAGGTGTTACCCAATGCGACTCGGAAGGCGCAGAACAAGGCTTCCTCATCGGCCACCACCCTCTCTCCCTCTTTTCCCAAGCCCCCCTTTAGGCAGTCTTCCTATAACCAGGGTAGACAGCAGTCCGGGGGGCGGCAAGGTCAGGGCTCGGATAGACGCCGGACCGACAACTCCACAAAGCGCCCTTTTTGGAGCTCCGGCGGTCGCCCCTTCTGCCGTTACAAATAGGCAACACCGGGCCTCCCATTGGGGGCCGCCTACGCTTCTTCGCTAGGTGGTGGGAAGCCATCACGACAGATGCGTGGGTCCGTGAGACGGTTGCGTCCGGCCTTACACTGGACTTCATTTCCACCACCCCCGGGGTTCTTCCTGAGGTGCCCCTGCTCATCCAACCCGCGAAAAAGGTCGCTCATGTTGGCCGCCATCCGGCATCTCCTCGATATCAACGCGGTTCAGCGTGTGCCGGAGGATCAGTGGGGCCGGGGCTTCTATTCGATCCTGTTCCTCGTCCAGAAGTCCTCGGGAGGGTGGAGAGCGGTCCTAGATCTTAAACGTTTGAATAAATATTTGATTTACAAAATGTTTAAAATGACTACCTTGCAGTCTATCCTTACTTGCATACGGGACGGCGATCTCATGGCGTCCATCGACCTTACGGAGGCTTACCTCCACGTCCCCATACATCCAGCTCATCAACAGTACCTCCGTTTTTGCTACCTAGACGAGCACTACCAGTACACCGCTTTGCCCTTTGGCCTGTCATCGGCCCCCAGGGTGTTTACCAAAGTGCTGGCAGCCCTCGCGGCCCACCTTCGGGCCGTTCCTATCCGGGTACAGTGCTATCTGGATGACATTCTCATTCTGTCGTCCTCCCAGGCTCAGGCCCCGGATCATGTCCGACACACATTGGAAATTCTTCACTCCCACGGCTTCTCGGTAAACCTGAAGAAGAGCCAGCTGGAGCCTTCACACAGAATCACTCACTTAGGCACCGTCATTGACTCTCTGGAGGGCAGGGTCTACTTGTCCCAGGAACGCCAGGACAGCCTGTCTGGACTGGCCGGGGAGGTACTCAGGTTGGGCTCTGTCCCCCTGAGCACCCTGTCCTCACTGCTTGGCAAAATGATATCTGCCATCCACGTTACTCCGTGGGCGCAGCTGCACTCCAGAGAGTTACAGTGGTTTCTCTTGCCTTTTCAGCGAGCGAATCGGAGTGCATCGTCGTCGAGGGTATGCCTGCCCGAGCCCGTACGTCGCTCCCTGCAGTGGTGGCGGTCACCGTCGCTGACCAGGGGAACCGAATTCAACGAGCCTCGGCGACTGACGGTAACCACCGATGCCAGTCTCCGGGGGTGGGGAGCACATTCCGGGCACCACGTAGCCCAGGGCACCTGGACAACGGCGGAGGCAACCCTCAGCATCAACCTGCTGGAATTACGGGCCGCGTTCCTAGCCCTCCAACAATTCCTGCCCCTCCTAGCCGGCCGTCACGTCCTCCTGTTAACCGACAACGTGACGGCGAAAGCACATATCAACCGGCAGGGGGGCACGGTGTCGCAACAGTTGATGTCGGAGGCCAGGGCCCTCGGATTGTGGGCCGAACGACATTTGGAGTCCCTCGCGGCGGAACACATTTCGGGGGAGTCCAACCGGACCGCGGACTGGCTCAGCCGCCACGAGGTGGACTCCACGGAGTGGAGCCTCGATCAGGGCCTATTCCGCGAAGTGACCAACAGGTTCGGCCAGCCGCTGGTCGACCTCTTCGCAACGCCTCAGAATGCAAAGCTTCCACGGTACTTCTGCCGGTACCAGACGTACGGGGCGGAAGGGGTGGACACTCTTCGCTGTCCCTGGCCAAGGGGCCTATTGTACGCTTTCCCACCCCTGTCAGTGATTCCGCGGGTTATTCGCCGGATCCTACAGGAATGGGCGGAAGTGATACTTCTGGCCCCGCACTGGCCGCGGAGGACCTGGTTCGCGGATCTTCAATCTCTTTCCATCGAACCACCGTGGAGGATCCCGCCGACAGAGTCGTCGCTCTCCCAGGGATCAGTGCGGCATCCAGATCTGCACTGGTATCAACTGACCGCCTGGCGATTGAGCGGCGCACTCTGACGATACGCGGGGTGCCGGAGGACGTTATCAGGACCCTACTATCTGCCCATCGGACGTCCACAGTGCGGATTTACAACTCGACCTGGCGGGTGTTCTGTGACTGGTGCGCCGGAGCAGCGGTGTCTCCCGTGGACCTTTCGGTCATACAGGTCCTGCAGTTCCTCCAGGCCGGTTTGGCAAAAGGCCTCGCTCCAAACACCTTGAAACATCAGGTGGCCGCGCTCTCCACGGTCCTCTCCAGCCTCGACTCGGAACCGCTGGCTCACCACTCCTTGATCCGACGCTTTCTAAAAGCAGCGTCCAATCTTGCCCCGCCAGTCGTTCATCGTTATCCTTCGTGGGACCTTCAAAGGGTACTGCTCTCTCTCGCAACGGCTCCGTACGAGCCCCTTGCAACGGTGTCTCTGCTACACTTGACGGAGAAGGTGGTGTTCCTGGTGGCAATCACCTCGGCCCGCCGCATCTCCGAGATTGCGGCCCTGTTGGCTCGGCCCGACCTCTGCCGTTTTGGCCCCGACAGGGTAATCCTTCATTTAGACCCAACTTTTATTCCCAAGGTGAACACACATTTCCACCGTGCACAGGAACTGGTGCTCCCGGCTTTCCAAATGGGTCCATCCACGTCTACCGAGCCAGGCTCCCAGTACCTGGATGTCAAACGAGCCCTCGAGATATATCTCCAGCGCACGGCTCCCTTCCGTCATTCGGAAGCGTTGTTTGTAGGGGTGTCGCCAGCGTCCATGGGACGAAAGGCTTCTTCGGCCATGGTGGGTCGCTGGATACGATCAATGATCACGTTCGCATATGACAACGCGGGCCTCGAGCGTCCGGCGCGACTAACGGCCCATTCCACGCGAAGTGCGGCGACCACTGCTGCGTGGTCTGCTTCAGCATCCATCGAGGAAGTGTGTCGGGCTGCGACGTGGGCATCTCCGACACCATTTGTTAGACATTATAAACTGGACCAATTCGCGTCCGCTGAGGCAGATTTCGGCCGTCGTGTTTTGTTAGCGACGGGTACTTCGCGGAGTTCCAGCTTAGATCTATCGAGCCCCCCCTAGGGACTTACCACTTTGGCATGTCCCAATCTTGGAGGCTAGCTCCACCCACTATGGAGAATGAGACGTTGTCTTCTTCCTGAGCGTCCATTCTTGTGGGGTGGAGCTAGCCTCCAAGTCCCGCCCTTATGTATAGGGTGAGGGGATTGGCTTAGGGAGTACACTGGAGTCTGGTCTGGTACTTCATCTCAAGAGGAGGAGTATCAGGAGATGTTGGCTTTTATAGGTTTCCAGACTCAGTCCTAATTGGCTGTAGAATGTGTCATCCCAATCTTGGAGGCTAGCTCCACCCCACGAGAATGGACGCTCAGGAAGAAGACAACGTCTCATTTTCTCAGCTAAATATAAATATAGGGCTGCACAGAAGGGTATTTAAATTGAACAACAATCTAGGAATTGATTTGGCTATAAAGTAAGTTTTGAACCACTGGGAGATTGGCACAAGGGGTAATAAGAGCTCTGTCAGATTCATTGCTTCAAGTTTCTATGCTCTGTTCCCTTCTGCCAGAATATCTGTGCAAATCCTGGCAGTAAATAAGATACAAATTTGCACTCATGTGGATCTTCAAGTAGAAAATGGTCGATTTTTCTCATTAATTGCATTATCTCAAATATAATCCTTAGATGAAGTATGGGATTATATATACTTTCCAATTGGTAGGATGGAAGACAGAACTTCTGCATAATAACAAAAGCATGAAGATGTTTCTCCTCACGTTTTTAGTGCATAAAGTGGGTACTTTGAGCTGCCCTGCAAGTGACGCTTTCCTTGTTCCACATGAGTGGTACCAGCCTGGAGACTTCATCATTGGTGGGATGGTGTCTCACCTCCTTTACCACTTTATTGAAAGTACATTTAAAGAAAACCCTGCAATCACACCTTATGACATACCAATGTAAGAATTTTCTTTAATATCTAATCTTAGCCAGATCTCAAAAAAAAAAAAACACCCTTATATGAGTAAAAGCTGTTTGTGCATAAATGTAGAGTGCTTTTAATGTAATCTGTAATTTTTGTGTCTTTCAATGGCATCTGGTTCTGGCAGAAGAAATAATCTTTACATTATTTTAGAGTCTTTCACATGAAATGTACAAAATTTCAAATCAAGAAATCTGTTGTTGAACATATATTGAGGTTAAGGTAATTTTTAAAAAAGGTTTGGCATTATCTGTCTTCACAAAACATAAATGAGTAGTACACATGCTGAAAGTATTCATATAAAATTTGATGAAAGTCTCATCGAAAATAAATATAGTACTACTTGTATTTGTTGCAGTATGTTTGTTGCACATCATGGAAATGTTGTGTGAAAAGTAAATTTGAACTCTATGCAAATTACCAATAAAGGACAATTTCATTATTCAAACTAGATAGCAGCACCAGTGCTAAGCTGGGATGATGTTACAAAGGTGAAAGCCAGAAGAATCACATGTCAGCAAGAAAGCAACCAAGCTCAGAGAACATCAAGGACCCCTCTGTAGAAATTATTAAGAATTTTAGGAAGGCTGTTAACTTTCTATTACCATCAGATAAAGAAATATCTGTTATCTATAAATGAAAGATGCCTCCTTATAAGAATTGTCAACTTACATTTTCAAATAGAATAATTACATTATTTGCAGTGTAACACCCAAATTTCACCAACACGTCCTTGCCTTGGCTTTTGCGGTGAAGCAGATCAATGAGGACTCCCAGATCTTACCTAACATCACACTCGGGTTCCACATCTACGACAGTTACCTGAATGCAAGGATGACCTATCGCACCACCCTGGACCTGCTTTTCAAATCCCAGGAATTTGTCCTTAACTACAAATGTGAAAGCCAGAAGAACCTTATGGCTATCATTGGAGGATTGGACTTTGACACATCATCTTACATAGCTGAAACTATAGGTTTCTTCAAGATTCCACAAGTAAGCTGTGATGGGGTTGTGGAATCAGATCAAAGATTAGGCTTGGGTTAGTGTTAAGGTGTTGTGTATGGCTTCGGGTCTATTACTTAGCATTCTATTCTGAAACTACAATGCCAAATACAGGAAGTAAGCATCCAGAGTCATTCCATACTTGAGTGAATATTTGAATGTACGTAGTATACTCTTTGAATGCATTGATCTCTTATATGTCTTTGAAGTAATTCCAAGTAATTCCTTTCTATATTAATATTTAGAAGAATTCTAGGAAAAAAATGTTCCTTGAATACTTTACGAGAGGAGTCCTCCACTCCTCTATTTGCAACAGAATACCTTACGCAACCAGACTTGAAATCCTGGGCTTAGAAAGCTTAGAACTACGTCGCCTTCGGCACGACCTAAGCATAGCTCATAAAATTATCTGCTACAACGTCCTTCCTGTCAACGACTACTTCAGCTTCAACCACAACAATACACAAGCACACAACAGATACAAACTCAAAGTGAACCGCTCCGAACTTGACTGTAGAAAATACAACTATAGCAACAGAGTGGTTAATGCCTGGAACTCACTACCTGACTCTGTGGTTTCATCACCAAACGCCCAAAACTTTACCCTTAGACTGTCCACTGTTGACTTCAACCGATTCCTAAGAGGTCAGAAAGGGGAGTGCATAAGCGCACCAGCGTGCCTACTGTCCCTGTCCTAATGTTCCCTCTTATCAGTACCCAACTTATGTATATAAACAATGTTATATCTATGTATATTACCAATATGTACTTGACAAAATAAATAAAATAAATGTATTTCATAAGAAATCTAGATAAGAAGAAATAGATTTGATTTAACATTTCCATAAAATACTATTCCACTTTCTTATAGCTGACATATGGCTCATTAGCCCAAAAGGAATTTCAGACCAGTAAATTCTCTTCAGTTTATTCCATGGTCCCCAAAGAGGACCATCAGTATATTGGGATTATCCAGCTACTTCATCATTTCAGGTGGACATGGATTGGGATTTTTCTGTTGATAACTACAATGGAGAAAATTTCTTACAGAAAATGCAACCCTTACTTTCAGAGAACGGAATCTGCTCAGCATTTATACAAAGGTTTTCACAACTAATCCGCATGGAAGACTTCCTAGAAGACCAAACAATCTCAATGATTTCCATTAATATGAAGAATAACAAATCCAATGCATTTCTTGTCTATGGAGAATCCTGGGCTATTACGTGGCTAAGATTTATTCCATTTATAGTAGATTATGAAAGCAAGGAAATTGCATTGTTTACAAAGGTGTGGATCATGACTGCACAGATTGATTTCATATTATCAGGATTTCAAATCAAGTGGGGCTATTTCCTTCACCATTCATTCAACAGCAGTTGTAGGTTTCAAGGAATTTCTTCAGACTGTAAATCCTCTTTCAGTCTCCAGAGATGGGTTTCTGCAGGATGTTTGGGAACAATTGTTTGAGTGTTCATTTCCAAAACCAGAATTAGAAGAAATGCATAGTGAGCAGTGCACTGGGCAGAAGAAGCTGGAAGATCTTCCTGCGCCTTTGTTTGAAATGGAAATGACTGGTCAAAGCTACAGTGTCTACAATGCTGTTTATTCTGTGGCTTATGCTTTGCAAGCTCTGTACACATTATATTCCAAAAGGAAAAAAACTATGATTGGTAAAAAAATTGACTATCCATATCTGCAGGCTTGGCAGGTATTCCCTTTGCATCGGATACTTCTTTTATTTCAATGAGCAGTTGATGTAAAATTATGTTTTGAACCCACTGTGGAAAGTCTTAATATTTTCTATGTGTGGAATCAAGTTAAGTATGAGAAACAATCTAGAAATAAGGTGAAATTTCCTGACAGTGAGAATAATTAATTAGTGGACAAACTTGCCTTCAGAAGTTATGGATACTCCAACACTGGAGATGTTTACAAAGTGATTGGATAGTGATTTGTTTAAAATGGTATAATGTCTCCTTCTTGAGCAGTGTGTTGGGCTAGAAGACCTCCAAGGTCCCTTTCATCTCTGTTATTCTGTTCTGTATAAACTAGACACAGAAAAAGTAATTTATTTTGAGCCTTAGCTTTCCTGACTTCATTTTTGCAAGTTTGAGCTATTTGCAGATTTATTTTTATTTATTTATTTTATTTATTTATTTATTTGTCAAACATGTATAGTAGTAATTTGTATAAACATAAGTAAAAAGTAACGATAAAAGAGTACAATAGGACAGTAGGACAGGGACGGTAGGCACGCTGGTGTGCTTATGCACGCCCTTTACAGACCTCTTAGAAATGATCAGAGGTCGACTGTAGACAGTCTAAGGTTAAAGTTTTTGGGGTTTGGGGAAGAAACCACAGAGTCAGGTAGTGCATTCCAGGCATTGATCACTCTGTTGCTGAAGTCGTATTTTCTGCAGTCGAGTTTGGAGCGCTTTACATTTAGTTTGAATCTATTACGTGCTCGTGTATTTTTGCGGTTGAAGCTGAAGTAGTCATTAACAGGAAGGACATTTTGGTATATGATTTTATGAACTACATTTAGATCAGATCGGAGGCGACGTAGTTGTAAATTGTCTAATCCCAGTATTTCAAGTCTGGTGGAATAAGGTATTTTGTTGTGAGTGGAGGAGTGAAGGACTCTTCTTGTGAAATATTTCTGGACTCTCTCGATTGTATTTATGTCTGATATGCAGTGCGGGTTCCAGACAGGTGAGCTGTATTCCAGAATTGGTCTAACAAATGTTTTGTATGCTCTGGTTAGTAATGTAATGTTGCCAGAGAAGAAGCTACGCAAGATTAGATTAACAACTCTTAGTGCCTTTTTGGCAATGTTGTTACAATGGGCTCTAGCACTTAGGTCATTGGATATGAGTACTCCAAGGTCTTTGACAGAGTGAGGGTCATCTACAAGTTCGTTTCCTCCAAGTTTGTATTTTGTATTCTGATTTTTTTTGCCAATGTGTAAGACAGAGCATTTGTTGGTTGAGATTTGAAGTTGCCAGTTGTTTGACCATTCTGCTACATGGTCAAGGTCTTTTTGAAGGGTAGCAACATTGTCAGTGGTGTTAAATAGTTTAACATCATCAGCAAAGAGAATGCAGTTGCTTATAATATGATCACAAAGATCGTTTATGTAGAGTATGAAGAGTGTTGGTCCTAGAACAATGCCTTGAGGGACACCACTGTTGACAGGAGCAGGATTTGATATGGCACTTCCTATTTTGACCACTTGTTGTCTGTTAGACAGGAACACAGTTATCCAATCATGTAGGGGTCCAGAAATGCCATAGGATTTTAGTTTCAGAAGTAGTTTGTCGTGTACAACTGAATCAAAGGCTTTACAAAAGTCTATGTAAATTGCATCTATTGTTTTACCCTGATCAAGTTGAGTGGTCCATATGTTTTTGCAGTGCAAGAGTTGCAGATTACAGGATAATTTTTTTCTGAAACCAAATTGTTTGTTGGAGAGTAGGTTGTTAGTTTCTAAGTGGAGCGTAATGAATTGGTTTATGATTGATTCCATGACTTTGCAGGTGACGCAGCCCAAAGAGATTGGTCTGTAATTTTCAACATTACTTGGCTCTCCTTTTTTGAAGATAGGGATGACTGTGGCTAGTGACCATAGGTTGGGTAAGGAGCTAGTTCTGAAGGATTTTTAAAAAATTATGCTTAGAGGTTCAGCCAAGGTTGTGGAGAGCTTTTTTAAGAAGTATGCACATAGTCCATCAGGTCCAATAGATAGAGATGGTTTTTGGTTGCGTAATGCCTTTCTAACGTTATCTTCTGTAAAATCGATTTGTGTTAGATCGTTGCAGTTAATTGTGGTATGACTAGGAAATATTGGGCATGAGCCATTGCTGTTTACAAAGACTGAGCCGAAGAATGTGTTAAAGAGGTTGGCTTTAACTGTTTCGTCGTTATAGTCTTTACCATTCGGTCCTTTAAGGGGTGGGATGGATCTTGAGTCTTTGAGTTGGTTGTTTACACAGTTATAGAAGGCACGTGTGGACTTCGTACGTAGAAGGTTTTCTTCTTGATTGATGTGATAATTGGTGAATTCAGTCTTTATTTGGTGACACAGATTTTTGTAGCGGCTTTTAAAGTTTGCAACGTGGCCTGTTTTATTTTTTCGCCAAAGAGATCTTTTTTTGGATTGGAGCTTCCTTATTTTTATGGGTAATTTATTTTTCTTGGTTTTGGTGATTATTAGTGGTACATGTAATTTAATGACTCTTTGGATTTCGAGCAAAAATATATTGTAGTAGTCTTCGGCAGTATTACAGCCAGAGAATAGTGTATGCCAATCAAGAGATGAGAGGTCGGCTTCTATGATATCATAGTTGGCTTTTTTAAAGTTGTAATTGGTTCTCCCATTATTGAAATGGTTTCTGTAAGGACATATATTGAGACAAAAGTCAATCATGCTGTGGTCACTGTTGGAAAAGGGTTCTTTTATTTGTAGTCCGTAAATTAAGTGTAAGTTGTTGCAGAAGATGAGATCAAGACAATTGCTGAGTCTAGTATTGTCTGTTACTAGTTGATCTAGCCCTAGATTGGTAATAGCATTGTAAAGGGTTGAATGTATGGGTTCAGTTGTACATTGTTTAGGGTCCAGTTTATATGAGGTAGGTTTAGGTCACCAAGAAATATAAGAGGATGTGGGTAGGAGGCTGCCCACGTTAGTAGTGAGGTTAGCTTGTTCGCATGTGTCGTGTCGTAATCAGGAGCTCTATAACATAGTAGGAAGCGAAGTGTGGTATTTAAGGTCAGTTCGCAGATGATAGTTTCTGGAAGATCGAGTTCATGTTTAATTTGCACCTTTTTTAGGTTCAGTGATTTCTTATAGAAGATTGCAACTCCACCTCCTCTACGGGTTTCGCGATCAGATCGGTAAACATGATAGTCTCTTACTGTAATAATGGAGTCGGGGAGGGATGCGTTTAGCCATGTTTCACAGACAAATATAATGTCGAATTTAGCAGTTTTTAGTAAGAGAAGGAGTTCAGGTATTTTGTTAACGATGCTTCTTGAATTCATTAGTTTACATTTAAGATTAGCAGTGGTTGATATTGAGGAAGTAAGGGGTGTGCATACCTAGTTTTGGTTTATGGGGGGTTGGTTTTGGTTGAAGGTGGATTGGGAGTTTGGATTGTTTGGGGTGATGATGGTTTGAATGATGGATGGTGGATTGTGGGTCTTAGTTTTGATGCAGCCAGCACGGTAGTCAATGTACAGGTCAGTTTGTCCTTGGTCTTGACGTTTTTTGAGATCTGCTCGGAGTTCACGGGAGCGGATTCGTTGTAGTATGGATAGGTCAGGTCTTGAGCAAAGTTTTTTGGGGTTGGGGTCATTTCTGTTAATAGAGTTCATAGTATTAATGAATTTTCGTTTGCTGAGTTCATCTTTGCAAATGACTCTACAGAATCGTGGGGCCACCGAACCATCTTTAAACTCGGGGCCATCTCTGGAAACTTCAATGATTTCTTCGGCGGGGAATTTTGATGCAATAATGTTGCAAACCTGATCTATATCAGGTTCATTGGTAACTTCGAGGCCAAATAGAATAGCATTATTCCTTTTTTGTTCCTGTTCAAGGGTGTCTTTGATGAGTAAGGATATATTTCTTGGATGGTTGGTAGATGGTTGAGGTAGTTGTTGTTGTGGTTGTGCATGTGGTTGAGGTAGTGGTTGTTGAGCTAGAGATTGAGGTAGTTATTGTGTTGGAATATGGTTTTGAGCATTTGAATTTCCATTTGTCTGTGCTGTAATTTTTTTTATCCAAAGCTTCTATGCGTGCTTCTATGCGTGCTTCTATGCGTGCTTCCATGGAATCTATGTATGTTTTTTGTGTTTTTATGGTTGTTTCCAAGGTTTGGACTCTATCAGACGTGGTCATTAGATCATCCAGTATTGGTAGACGTGATGGACAGAAATTAAGAACTGTGGGAGCTTTTTGTAGGAAATTGGCTACAGTTTTGTTTATTTCCAGGCAGGTATTGTGGGCATAAGTTGAGCACATGTGGCATTTTGTGTATTCTTCATGTCACGATGTGAATATTGTCAGGTTGTGCATCTATGTGTTTCTACTGTGTTCTTATATCTATGGTCAAGCTGACGTATGATATATTCTTCTACGCATGTCTACATTCCTGAGGTCAACTCCTTTTTTTTTCTCATCGCCATTTCTACCAAGGTAGAAGTGATTTATTTTCTTAGCCGATACAATGTAGTCCTAATAAGAATTCTTTATTATTTTTCTACTGAAATAAATATTTTGTTTATTAGTATTTGAATCTCGGGCTTTATTTTCTAAGTAAGTATGTTTTCAAAGAAGCCCGATCCATCGCCTCTGATGAGATTAATTCTCTTCTTAACAATGGTACCAGAGTTTGGCTGTAAACTTTATGGCTTCTTTTGAAAGTTTTATTGCGTTTTAGGATAGTTAGCTAATTAGAGAGATTTATGACCAGCCATGTCCACGAACGGAGGTAAGGAATTTTCTACACATGCTGCCGCTGCTGAAAAAAAGACAGAGACCGAAAGACTGATTTTAGAAGCCCCACCAGAAAGTTTTTCTCTGCATGAACAAGCCTCACCAACTCTCTTTGGAACGCAGATCGAAAAAATGATTTTGGAAGCCCAAACAGAAGTAAAAGCTGGAGCAGAACTTTTTCAAAGGTCAGTGCATGATGTTAAAGGCACCCTTTTCTCCCTGGGGGAAATTATACATGTTTAGAAGCTAATGCCCTACAAGATGAGGAAGAATCCTTTTATAGGCAGCAAATTGCCAGCTCACGAACGTCTTCTATAGGGCACACAAGTGCTGAAAGAGAAATAAATTTAACTTATGGCCAGATACTGCAAAAACAAAGAGAGCAGATAGATTTTTTACAAAGAGAGTTACATGAAATTAAACTGCATGCATTCTTTCGTGCTGAGAACCAAGATGTCTGCCCACCTTCACGCATACCAGAGAGGGGCCATGATCCCCCTCCTTCTTTAAACAAATTAGAGCAACGCCCTTGGATGCACACGTCACAATTACATGGGCAGAAATTTTTTCATGAAAGGGACTTTGCATTTCTCCAAATACTTCAGGAACAAAATGAAACTCTCCATAAGCAAAATGAATTCCTGCATAAACAAAATCAAAATTTAAATAAACAATTAGAAACCTTACAAGCCCAAAACAGAATGAATCAATTGAGGCTTGATGCATTAATGCAGCGTCTTCCACTAGCTGCCCAACCTTTACAGGCACAAATTGTCCCGCCTGCCCAACCTATCCAAGCACAAATTGTGCATCCACCACAAGCTGGACCACCTCCTACTCCAGCACCAGGGGCCCAAGTTTTGCCTGCTCCAGGGCCACCACCAGCTGTGGCAGCCCAACTTTTGCCTGCTCCAGCTCTACTACCTATTGCTGCCCCTCAGCAACAGCCAATCCAGGCAGCTCCGCCTGCTCAGGCCCAAGCCGTGCCACAAGTGATTTCAAAGGCCGCACCAGTGCAGGCCCCAATAGTCGCCCAACAGTCACAAATTGTTCCATTGGTTGGCGACGCAAAATTAAAGCAATCGGGACAGAACTATAAAGCCTGGGGCGCTGATATAACTACTTTGCTTCGTCGTGAGGACACTTTTGATATAATCCAGAATCCTCCACAAAAGGTACTAAGATGCCAATATTGCGACCATGTGGGTCATACAAGCAGAGCTTGTCTTAAATTGCAACACACTCAAGTTCCTGTCCAGCCCAGAGGAAAAGATTACAGACGTCAGTACCAGCCCAGAGGAAAAGATTACAGGGACCAGTACCAGCCCAGAGGAAAAGCACCCAGAGGCAGCAGAGGCAGAGGACAGCGCCGACCCAGTCCCAGGCGTGATTTCCCACCTCCAAACACCATGCTAGCAATCACCAATGATACACAGCCAAAGAAATATGACCGCTCTCTTTTGTGGACTCTCGATAGTGGAGCGGCTGTTCACATTACTTACAGAAAAGAACTTTTCAAAGAGCTACATGAGCCTGAACCAGAATATCGTGAACTGTACGCATTTGGTGGCCACCCTTTCAAAGTTGAAGGAAAAGGGACTGTTTTTATTGAAGAGTTAGGTACCCTGGTACCTGATGTTTATTATATTCCTACAGCTAATTGTAATTTGCTTAGTCAGAATCATTTATCTGCTGTTTTGCATTTTTATGTCCTTCATTTAGGTAATGCCAGTTATATTTTTAAAGATGGTCATATTGTTGCTGACACAATTGTGATTGGTCAGGTCTACTATTTGAGGCCAAAGGCAGAACCTCAAATTCAGGCAAGTATAAAAATCTCAATAGATAATATCACAGGTCCAGAGAGAGATACCCCAAAGAGAGATCCTGTGAATACTCCAAAGGCTCCAAAGCCACAAAGCAACAGGTAATCAAACCTAAGGTTCCTAATGTTAATGTTAATGCTGCGACTCCACTTACAGGTTTTCGTTTACATGACAGGTGTATTCATAGATGGCACAGAAGATTAGGCCATCCCAGTTTTGAGGTCCTTAAACGTATGCCATTTTTCACACAAGGTTTGAATTTCAAAGGATGTAAGGTACATCTAGATTGTGCTGTTTGCAAAAAGACAAAATCGAGGGCAGCAGCTGTTCCAAAACATGCTACACGTAAGTCAACACGCATTTTTGATTTGGTTCATACTGATATTGTGGGCCCTTATGGTTCAACTATTGGCGGTAAAAAGTATTTCTTAACTATTGTTGATAATCATTCTAGATATGGTTATGTCTTTCTTATGAAAGAAAAATCTGAAGTCTTTCAGACCTTTAGAGACTTCGCAGTTCAAATTTACAATCAACACGGAGTGAGAATCCGAAGAATCCAGAGTGATCGTGGTGCCGAGTTCACGTCTCAGCGTTTCCAGGATTGGATGCGACGAAACGGTATCCTACACCAAACATCTGCCCCATACACTCCGGCTCACAACGGAGTGGCAGAAAGGAGGCAAGGGGTCCTCCAAACCATGATGCGCTGCCTCCTAGAAGATGCCAATCTCAAACACTCATTTTGGGGCGAAGCAATTCACTATGCAAATTACATTGTCAATCGTACATGGAGCAGTGTCATTGACCAAACACCCTTCTACATGTTATATGGCTGCCAGCCAGATCTTAGACACTTACACATTTTTGGTTCATATGCCATGGTCAACATTCCATTGGCCCAAAGAAGAAAAGGTGGCCCAGTAGCAAAAAGACTGAGATATATGGGTGTTGATAGCAATTCTAAATGGGGAAGATTCATTGACTCTCACAATGTGATAACAATTTCTAATTCAGCTAATTTTGAAGAAGATACAGATTGGTCCAGGATACATTCTAATGACCCTGGAGTTTATTTCCCTAGAACTGAAATTGTTGATACAGTGCAACCAAATGACCAACGTTCATCACCTGATATCCCATCCTACAACGCCGTGGATGCTGAAGCTAACGACGCTGATGGAGATGTGGACAACAAGAAAGACAACTGGACAATCGTTCCGAGACGTTCCAAGAGAACTACAAAAGGTATTCCACCAAAGAGATACACAATGCAATTGACAAACACACCATCGCCATTGATCTGTAATGTTACACTCCCACCAGAGAATTTTTCACAAATTAAATATCTTTCTGAAGATGAACAACAAAAATGGTATGAAGCCATGCAAGTTGAGATGGATAGTTTGCAGAAACTCAAAGTATACACATCTGCAACACCTCCAACACAAAAAAAAGTCATTGGCACAAGATGGGTCTACAAAATCAAACAAAAGCCAGATGGTGAATTATTATACAAAGCAAGACTTGTCGCACAGGGTTTCGCACAAAGCTATCCTGAAGATTACACAAACACTTACTCACCTACAGTGCGAACTGAAAGTGTGAAAATTGCTCTAACCACTGCTTCTATACTTGGACTTGAAGTTTTCCAATTTGATGTTGAAACAGCTTATCTACATGCTGATCTAGATGAAGAAATCTACGTCAGGTCCGCTCCTGGCTTCCGGGACCGAGAAGGGGATACCTGGTTCCTAAACAAAAGTCTCTATGGTCTGAAACAATCAGGTCTGATGTGGTACACATGTCTAAAAGACAAACTAAATTTAATGGGCTTTATTAAGTCCGACACTGATGAATGCGTGTTCACAAAAAGGTATGGAAATATTAATGAAATTGTTCTTGTTTATGTTGATGACATTGTTTACATTGGTCCAAACAAACGCATGAGTGAGAATTTTGTTAAAGGTTTGCAGAAATACTTCACATTGAAATCATTAGGACACATCAATGAATATTTAGGAGTTCACATTGAAAAGACACAGAAGGGGTTCAGCCTTTCACAAGAAGCTAAGATAGATCAACTTTTGCATCAATGCAACATGACAGATGCAACGCCTACACAAACACCTATGCAAACTGATTTTCACAATTTGAAAGATACATATAGTCCTGAGTTCAAGGATCAAACACTTTATCGTTCAGTAATTGGTTCACTACTTTATATTAGTGGATGGACTAGACCAGACATAGCACTTAGTGTTAATTTACTTTCAAGACATGTAGGCAAAGCAACAGAGTTTCACTGGTCATGTATTAAGAAGTTACTGAGATACTTGATACACACAAAACAATTCAAATTGAAGCTAGAACCAGAACATACAGATTTTGCTGACATGTATTGTTATACAGATGCAGATTGGGCAAGTGATAAAGAATCAAGAAAAAGCACATCAGGTTACATAGTGTTCCTGAATGGATGTCCAGTTTACTGGAACGTAAGAAAACAAAGTTTTATTTCCTGCTCATCAACTGAAGCAGAGTATGCATGTGTGTCTGATGCGTGTAATTTTTTAACCTGGTTCGATGCCTTAGTTACAGATATCTGGATGAAGCCCGAAAAACCGATCACTGTGATGGAAGATAATCAATCAGTAGTTTACATTTCCAGGACTCACTTCACAGGTTCAAGGTCCAGACACATTGACATACGTTACAAGAATGTTAGAGAGTCAGTAAGACAAGGTCTCATAAAGTTAGAATATGTGCCAACAAAATATCAGATAGCTGACATTCTGAACAAACCATTACCTATTGCTCAGCATGATTACCTCAGATATTTACTGTGTGTTGAGTGACACATTATATTAGCCCAACTGACAAAGAAGGGGTGTCACGATGTGAATATTGTCAGGTTGTGCATCTATGTGTTTCTACTGTGTTCTTATATCTATGGTCAAGCTGACGTATGATATATTCTTCTACGCATGTCTACATTCCTGAGGTCAACTCCTTTTTTTTCTCATCGCCATTTCTACCAAGGTAGAAGTGATTTATTTTCTTAGCCGATACAATGTAGTCCTAATAAGAATTCTTTATTATTTTTCTACTGAAATAAATATTTTGTTTATTAGTATTTGAATCTCGGGCTTTATTTTCTAAGTAAGTATGTTTTCAAAGAAGCCCGATCCATCGCCTCTGATGAGATTAATTCTCTTCTTAACACTTCATTCTCTTTGATGATTTTGTTACATTTGTAGCATATATCATCGTTGGTAGAGGTATCTTCCATTTGGGGTTTTTTGATTGTGGAGGTTTTTGATTTTTTGTTTGACATGGTTAATAATCAAATAGTGGCTGACAAAAGATCAATAGTCAAATAGTGGCTGACAGAGTGGTTAACTAGTATCAATAATTCATCAAATTAATTAATTAATATCAACAACTAATCAAATCAATTATTTAATATCAACAATCAATGAAATTAATTAATATTAATAATCAATCAATTAATATTAACAATCAATCAGTCTAACCATGAATAACCAATCAGCTAATTAATTATACTAATTAATGTATAGTTCATTAATAGTACCTAACAAGTAAGATATCAGATTAATAAAAGTCAAATAATAATATAATCTATCTACAGTTAAACAATGCTTGACTAATGCCTGAATTATTAATTGATCAATTGAAATAAGTAGCAGAGAAGTGAAGTACAAATCCTTTGTTTTAAACTGGCTTTTAAATGTAGAATTCGTGACCCCCAACTTTTTCCACTTCACTAGGCAGCTCCTTTTGTTATTCAAAAGCAAAAAGACTTTATTGCAGCTTCTCAATACCCCAGCTTCCTTCTGCTGCTTAGATAACACCCTTCCAAATCCTCTTTATATTTCACTGTTCTTTTCTTTCCTTTCAGCACAGTTTTTCCACCTTTTTAAAGACAAGAAGTCAGTGGGGCTTTCCCCCCCCCCTCTACGCTCTACAGTCAGGTTATTGTTGCAGGGTCCCTTTAAAAAAATTTTTTTTCCTCCGTCCTTCTTTCCGGAAGTGCTGCTTTTCTCCCTTCCTCCAAGATGTCGCTCATTCAAAACTGCTTAGTTACTGTAAGTTCTTTCTGTCCTTTATTTCCCTCCACCGTCCAGTATCACCACCTTTTCAAAGTAAAGGATTATTTTATCGATCCACCTCCTGTTGTCTCCGATCTCTCCTTCGCTCCGATCACACCGTTCTTTCTATGGGAATCCTCTCAGCTGCGTTTACAAAGCCTCCTTCTCCTCGAGACTTCCAGACTCTTTCTTTCCTCCC